>WSTK01000225.1:0-41874 GCA_019616945.1 Ceratobasidium sp. 414
GGAATCTACAACCTGGCTGACTATAACAACAACGACGCGATGAGCTCTTTCAAGTGCACCCAGTGAATGAGCTGAGCGAGGACACTGCCTACGCTGGTTTACAACTTCGGATGTATGCTTTTCGCTGTCCCTTCAATACAATTTGTCTCCCTCCCAGAAGTCAACATAGGCATACTCACGTCTCCTGAATGTCTGCGCAAATACTTGTCTCAGTGATTTTGAGTGCATTTGGGAAGTAAGCGAGGTCGTGCAGCAGAAGTAGCCTGACTGAAATCATCCTCCCCAAGAAACTACAGCCCACCCGGCGAGTGCGGAGGCGTCTATTCACACCAGTGGCCAGACGCGAATGATATACTCCTAGCGCACAATTCGAATTTATTCCCCATGACAGAATAAATACAAGTCTTAAAATCAACAATAATCAATGCAAGTGCGCAGGATACGCCTTGCGACTCGCTTACTTGTAGATGTAGCAGCTGCAAGAGCAAGTTCAGCAAGCCCACTTCGTATCGGCTGCTGAAGTCACTTACATAAAGTGCCCGTCGCAGGCGTTTGGATGCCCACTCGCGCTGCCATAGTTCAGACGCCAGCGGCTGCCCTCGTCTACCATATCGTCTGGGTCGCCGAGCGACACGTCGTCCTGCGGAGCACCATTCTTGAAGATATCTACGTTGAGCGTGGGGGAATCAGCTAGACGATCGCCTACAAGGCGGTGTCGACGACTTACAACAGATGAAGTGTCCAGGACAGGCGTTCTCGTGACCTTCAGTGCTCCCATAGTTGAGCTTGAAGCGGTCTCCTTGGTCGGTGACAAGGTCGGGGTTTCCGTAAGAGATATCACGCTTGGTGAGCTGATGTGGTGGTCAGTACGTTGCGTTGAACACGGCAGGGTGTATGCGCTCACCTTCTCGACTGGCGATCCGGCGACAAAGGCAGCGGCAGTGGCGACGAGAGCAATGCAAGTTGTAGAGAAGTGCATGATAGTAAGCTTGGACTGTATCCGAGTGGGTAGTCGGGTGTTGGTAAGGACCTGGGTAGCAAGGGCGGCCCTATATATAGTCTTGAACATCTTCATAATTCCCTCCTGAGCGCTCGCAACTCCGCGACCTTTTGCGAGTGTCGACCAGTTTCAACACAGCCAAGAGCAATCGCCGGGCACTAACATAGAGATTGCCACACCTCGCCCGCTGTGAACTGAGTAGATGACACGCTGCAGATATCACATTGAAACACAGGCCTCTAACGCCACGACAATAAAGCTGGACAGCATGGGTCGTTCTTACTCATCGTCCAAGTATTCAAGTCAACTCGGGGATAGGGAACTAGCGTGATATCGGCCAGAACGCAAGCTGTGCGCGCCCGCTCTGCCCACCAACATTGCGGTACTTGGGCTATTTTTAGATCCCTAGGCGGCAGTGTGAATGATTCTATGATCACGATCATCGGTCTGATCACAACGTTTCCTTCGATGTCACATGACTGAATTGGCACCCTGCCACACTTTGCCCGGCTTTGCCTCCAAATGCCTTGTGCGCGCACGGAGTAACACGCGTTGCTTCGGGGGTGTTTGGCAGCCGTCCAGAACAGTTAACTAGGCAAATGCGTCCCCAACATTCGTCGAGTGTATCGTAGAGCAGACACTCTGGGCTCAGAGCCGCAAGCGTTTGCGGATTTCATGCATCACGGTACCGAAAATATTTTCACTGGCACTGCGCCTCGCTTCGGTCCTATCTCCAACCGTACAAACAAAAGGCACAATACCGTACTCACCGGAGGCACCATAACCATGCTCGTACCAAGACGTTTCTAGACCCTTGGGCGACTAGCCTATTCTGATGGGAATGCTCGTCTCACACGGTCCACAAGATACCATGCGCTCGAGATTAAGGCGTGCCCCTACGTATGATCATGTGCTGAATTATCGACCACATGCTACTCGTGTTGTGAGCGACGACCTTCATATAGAAGTAGTGTGCGTTCACAGGCACGCCGGTCTGGCTTTAGTGTGGTACTGAAACCAAACCTATTGAAATGATATATACATGGATATGTGTGTCTATGTAAGGCCATTACAGCTATGTATTTACATTTCTGATGGCCCCTCGCGCTCCCGTTTGGTTATTGAAATGGCCGTTTGCGCGTTTTCGGCACTAAAATCTGATCGGCACGAACCTTTGGTGACAGAAGTAACATACAATGTTCTTCTTAGTTCGGCCGCTACAGCTGGAGCATATGTATTCGGCGGGGACATAGGCTACGGTATTTTCCATGCCTATGTAAGCTCCGCATCAGACCTTGTGGTTGAGGGGAGCCGATGCAAAATGCATACACACCAGCATATGTCCAACTATCCTAGGCTTACACGCTGCTATGTATGGTAATTTGACCCGAACAGCACCTCGGCTATACTTGGGGGGGACATGCCGCATACTTATACAAGTTGTGTGTGCTTCTTTCTCCGTAAACTCCAATTCGTCGTCTTGCGGTCGTGACGGTGTCCCACACGTGCGGATGCCGGGGGAGCTCCCGCTCTTCGTTCTCCGCGGTACGCGGCCGACACGCATGTCTCAGCTGGACAACCCCACCCTCAAGTTCTGATGGGCGTTAGAATTCACAGTTCAGTACTGAGACGGCACGCAATCCTAGCTACTTTTTATGTAATGTCATGATTAAAGATTTTCGACGACTCGGATCAACTCATGGAGTCATGCCACACATACTGCACCGCCAGTACACACCATTACAACCTTGAGTTCGCGCAAGCCCATATATAATTTCCTCAAGCTTGAGGCCGCAACTCCGACACGTGTATAAAACGCAGACCGGGTAGCGTTCACGTAACGCGTTGACCCAACTATGTTCGACCCTAGTCAGGGTACGCTGTACCCTACCGCTTCACTTCCTCCATGATATTTCGGGTCCACAATCGAGCTGCGTGGATGTAGGCCTGATAATTAGGAAGTTACCAAGACCTCATGAGTAATCCTGCGTTGGATGCGGGCCAAATCATCTCAGCCAGTGACATTCTGATACATTCACGTGACATTCTGGTGCTTGGATTCTCATAGGTGAGCAGATGTTCATCGAGGTTAAGAGGCACGGGAGCTGATATACCTGTATATACACGAGAGGCATGCACGTCAGCTATAGTGCGAAGTGCTGTCGCGGCAAACCACGTGACTCGCGCCTTATAAGACTCAAGTGGCTGCCGGTCCGGGCTCAAGGACTAAAGGGCGGGTGTGCCAACGACAGTCCAAAGTCCACTCGAAATTGGGGGTAAGTACAATCACACCCCGCCTTATATCTCTCTGCTCATTCCCGTGTCCAATTTCCCTAATCATTCCCGGCCTTTCTATCCCGTTCGGCCGACATTTGTGACTAAGCGCCCGGCTCTCGGGGCCGGGCGGCTTGCCGCCTAACACGCCTCTCAGGGGGCAACCGCAGGCCTATGCGTTGCACGATATTCCCCATTTTTATTCATTCCCCACCGACCCTCCCTTGTTCGGGTTCTGCGCCTACTGAACCAAGCGCCACACTCAGCGGTGCGATCTGCGCGTTCGCCGACTTGGTAGCCCGGTACACGTCCCACCCCCCAGAGGCAGCATGTATCTCTTCCCACTCACACTGAGTACTCTAACCCGACAGTGTATACACAAAATCTTATGTGCACACTGTACCTAATATATGCTATTCCATCAAGCCGAGTGCTAGTTATTATATGGCCTACCAACACACCCCATTATGGGCATATCAGATTGACTCGAGTTTCACCTTAGCTACATCTGTGTCCAAAATGCAGCATATACTAAGCTGTCGGGAAAATTGAGGCCATTTCAAAGCGGGAAAAAACTAAATTGGGCATCACACGTCGGATGATAAGCGCTTGATGATTGCCAGCTCAAACCCGACCACCCTCCTTCACTGCGCAACGTCCCTCATCAGCTCCTGGTGGTTTGCTTGCGGCAGATGTGTGCTATGATTGTGGATGAGCCTGTTTGTCGGAATTGACTAGTGTGCGACGCAATGCTATTGAATGCTCGATTCGCCCGGTTCTCAGACGCTGGTGTGTCTGCGAACGAGTCAACTAGTGCAAGCGGCCATGCAACATTTGTTCACTCAGCTTTCGTAGCTGACCTGCTGCGTCTTTAAATGGTTGAATAATATCCAACGCGACCTTCCAATTCTCTCTGCCGCTTTCTCACAATCAAGCTGGTTTCATATTACCCGTATATGAGCAGCAGAGGTACTGATGGAACGAGGATCCCATGTGCCCATCTACAATGCAAGGGATACACACGCTGTGGGACTGATCGCCTGAAAACGGAACCACAGGGAGGGGGCTGGGTGCCTCGGCCATGAATGGTAAACCCTCGTGCACTCGCCCGATTTATCTATCGCACTGCAATTTTGACTCTCTGGTTTATGCGATCGTACTCAACGAGCCTTCTAGGAGTGACCTATCTTTCGGCGATGACACGGCATTTCTCTCGAACGAGTTTGCCCTAAAACCGGCCTATAACTAGATATAACACACAGTCATGTTGGTTGTATCTCAGTACTGGTTTTCCATCCTCCTGCTGTCGCCTCACACCGGATTTTCCACCTCTTGGCCTCCCCGTACCTTAGATCTCTCTCGACCAGTCTCAGCTAGGCTCGAATTCATCTATTCATAGCGGTTTTGGCCGAGCATGCGTAGCCCGGGTATTTTAGGATGGTGCAGGAAGCTGGATTCAATAAGATCCAGTCAAGTGTATGAGTGGCGAAACCGACGGGGGGTACGGCAAAAAGAACCACTGATGTAGTGACAGATAAAGTGGGGATTGGAGAACCGTTTGGGGCTGAGGTAGCTTGGGTTGTAGGGCATTAGTGGGAGCAAGGTGATGGGCAATCTGGGTGCTGTCGTCCTTAATGGAGTTACAGAGCCTTGGTTAGTACATTTAATTTTTGAGGCGCAACATCGGGATTCAAGGGGCTTATGGTTTGCTATATGTAAGGGTCATGTGGTGGCTAATAAGTGATAACTGTGTATTCATGTATGTTTATCTTATCTTATCAGGCTTGTTGATCGCTTACCTTTGCCCAAAAGACAGCCCCAACCATCAGACTTGTTTCCGTGTGAACATAAAAACGTTCAACTGATTGTCATCTCTCGTGGGTACTCCTCTACGTCTATGGGATCCCCTGTTCTAGCTCTTCAACTCGACGATAACTAGAGTCACTCCGCTGTTGGCTTTAGCACTGGCGCTGTGCTAAGAGACCAAAACACTACTGCTGTTTGCCTAGACAATCATGGGGGTTCAACCATGCCAGCGCCGTGTATCATAACAAGGCGAGCGTTGGCGAGGTACA
The DNA here is from genome assembly GCA_019616945.1 of Ceratobasidium sp. 414. Taxonomy (NCBI): domain Eukaryota; kingdom Fungi; phylum Basidiomycota; class Agaricomycetes; order Cantharellales; family Ceratobasidiaceae; genus Ceratobasidium; species Ceratobasidium sp. 414. The sequence continues at coordinate 5,350 of WSTK01000225.1, forward strand.
TCGGGCTAGTGGAGAACAAAAAGACACATGCGAAGCTGAGAAGAGGGATACTGAAAGACGAGCTCGAACGTGAGGAGGTTTGGCTAACTACTAGGTGTGACGGTCGGCGTGATACTGAGACAGCCCTTGGTATCGGTTTAAGAAGGCACGTATATTTATATATTTATTTTACAACCGCCGAACCGTTTGCTTACCTGTATTGAGTGCAGAATCGTGGGGGGCTTTCTTATGTAGATGCTGTATTCCTGGGCCGCGGATCGTGCCTGATACCGCTAGAACGTAGTCGGGCTAGTGCGAGCACGCAAACAAGTATGTGGCAATTCCTGGTTTGATATCTGGGTGATCCTAATCCTCCAAAACCGTCATAGTGCCCAGACCCATCGATATATCCGGCTTTAGCGTTGAGCAGTAAAGCTTAAACTACGATCGTTCCCACGGCCAATCGAATGCGGGAATGGTCAGCCCAACAGCTGCATGGAGGTAAACGTGCTGACAACCCTCTTCGCCGGGTCTCACTCCACAGGCAGGTCGGTTCCCAAAGTTTGTAACGAAACAAAACTTGGGACTCGGATTGAGAGTTTCAGCGGCCTCACGTGGGTAGCTCATGTTTTTCGCGTGTGCGGTTCTGACATGTTACAGCCGCGCAGGCTCGGCCCGAAAGTAGCTCCGAGACAAGTCATCACACAGCTAGATCCGAGTGAAGTGGCATTGTTGTTACGTACCTCCCTCGCAAATTCCACCTCTCCCGCAGAATATCTCCCGCAGAATACAACGGCCCCGCTCTTGCAGCACCACCTCGCCAAAGGAAGGGGTTCAAGTTGAGACAGGCAAGCCCGTTCGTTTATAGATAACTTCGGCAATAGGCTGTGTGGCTAATCTTAATGTTCGTAGCCCATTTTAAGTGTGGCCCGGCGTCGCAACGGCTGATGAAGCCAGAAGGCAGCCCCCTCAACCCGAAACGTTGTCCCCTTCCTCCCTTCCACGACGACAAGGCTCCAGGTTTGTTGTGCCGGCGGCAGCGTTATAACTGTTATGGTACTGTGGTGGCTTGCCACTGGCTGAATTTATACTTTCGACCATTATTCCACGTCCCAGTCCTCATTAGTCAACAATGGGAGCGGAGTTCTTGGATAATTTCAACAAAGATTAGCCGGCAACCGACCGCGTGGAGGATATAAAGCCCTGGGTTGCGTTGCCCTCCCTCCGCTACCTGGCTGCCTGCTCTGGGATTTTCTGGGATCAACCGTTATCATGGCTGCCAACTTGGAGGTGTGGAGTAACTTCTGCCTGTGGAGCCCCACGTTGAGATAACCCGAGTGTGGGGCCCATCTCTGTGAATGTTCTATAAAAGACGGCTTGCAACTACTAGGACACCGTTTTCTTCCTACCCTCTCCACCCTCTGAGGACGTAAACGCGCCTTCCCCTGCACTCGTGTGGCACCTCTAGGGCAGACAAATTTTGTTTACTCATTGGGTATACGCGAGCAGAACATACAATGTACACACAACTGGAGACCACGATAGCAACAAATCAAAGCGTTGACATAGAGGGCAAAATGTGGGCAAAACAGGTATGTGTACAAGGAGGCAGTGCATCGCTGACAAATGTAGATAAGTCCGAATCGACGAGAAGTCGGGGCGAAAAAAAAATGGCGTGGCGGGCACGTAAGATCTAAACAATACAACAAAATCTCTGCAGGCCGGGGTCAAATTATTGTTCCCCGCATTGGCTTGGTGATGTACTACGCTTGTGCGCAAATACCTTCGTAGAGGGTCTCGAGCGAGCAAGAAGCGTCACATTGCTGCGGGCGGAACACGACGACGGCCTCGCGGGCTGCCACGGCGACCTCCCTGACGATCGCGATCGCTGGTTTTGGAATAATCTCCACAATTGGAACGATGTCAATCCCAGATGTCGAGGCCCCTGGTTCCTGGATGGCTGGCCAGATAACTGACGACATGACGAAAAGGAATAGCAGCCATCGAGCGATGAACGACAGATGGCATGCGTTTGTATCTGGAGGTTCTTCGGCCACTGGGTCGACTGCGGCTGTTGGGCCGGCTGCGGCCACTACGGCTTGCCTGCGCACGTGGGGGTTCCTTCGGCGACGCTCGTCCTCGGTCTCTGCTGCGGGCATTTTGGCACACGCGACGTGGAACAGGAGTAGGGGGAGGATGAGAAGACCGATACAGGTTCGAAGGAACCAACACAAAAACGGGAAGAGGCTGCCGACGTTGTGGCCCGGATTACCCCTTGGCGGAGCTATCAGCATTGGCTCACTACCGACTCGAGGCACCGTAGATTTACTTACTGGTGCGGTTCAGGAGATGCGGAGGCTATATCACGTTTTCCCATCCCGAGTCCAAGGTCGATAAAGCTGAGTCTTGTGCTCTCCCCGTCAGGTGAGTGCCCTCGTGACAGGTTAGTACCATTGATTTGCATGATTATTGGGGAGTTTTCCACCGCGGGTGGTCGCGGTTTTTAGTCGTAATCGCCGTCGGGATTGGCGATATGCCCGAGTGGGAAATCTTCACGTGATGAGGAAACGGTACAATCCTGTGGTCGACGCACTTTCCAAAAAGGTTGTCTTTCGGTTTACGGGCCTGGCAAGTCAGGCGGTTTCCCTTACTCTCGTGGTTAAGCTCAAAATGTGCAGTTTCAGTAGGCCCAGAACTAGACGGCCTCGACAGCTAGCCAAAAACGAATAAAACTGTCCCATTTTCTTTTGTCGTTGAATACCAATAGCATGGTGGTGCATCTCGAGCCTCGCTCTACCAACGAAACCCTTCGAAGAACGTGAAGAAATTTTACGTCTCGGGGGGATTGCAGCACAATTTCTTGGTTTCAGCCCGAACTAGCGCATGGGCACGTGGCTTATTTAGCCTATAACTCGCCTTGAAAGCACCAAGCCTTTCAAGTACGAAAGTAGTATGGCATGAATTCTCTGACATGGCCTTCCACATGCAACGACAACGCAGATCAGCTAATTTAAACTCCGGACAGGTACTAGCGAGCATAAATACAGACCGTCCCCGATCACTGGCTGCCTCCCAAACCTTCTCTCCTCCCCCTGGAGCAACATCGATCGACACCTTGGGGGCTCAACTACGATATATATGCCGCCCCTTTGATAACGCTAGGGGCATCAACTATCTGTAACCGCCCCACGGTGATGCCCGATAGCGTTCAGCCACAAGGCTCATTTCTAAAGTGAGGTAGCTGCGCTGGTATATAAAACTGGAACCAACCTAGACTCTTCCCTCCCGACATGTCTCTCATCCCCCTCTCATGACCTTCCGAAACTATCCGATCGCGTGGATTATATTCGATTATTCATTATTATAGATTGGTCGTATCTGTCTATAGGGCTAGGACATCGAAAACACAGAGCAGCGAAAGAACCAAGGCAAAGCACGGGCGAACGGCGAACAAGACACGGGTGAGAACAAGAAAATGCACACCATTAAACTCTAGATCATGACAGCAAACGGAAGGATAGAAACGCAGCATAGGGTAGATGATCCGACAGTATGCCAGCTGCGCCTAGCTCAATTGTGAGTTACTAATAGCAGGGCTGCATCGTTCACGAGACTCACAGCAGCTGACAGTTGTGGAAGGCGGGACTACCCCAGATTACAATTGAAATTCGAAGGGTCGGGCGGCTACGAGGACCTCAGCCACCACGCCGCTCACCACCGCACCAATGGTTGCGACGAGGATGGCGGCGACGACGTAGGAGAAGCGGCCTGGGTACGTCCGGGGGCCGGGTTCGACTATTGGCGGGGGTGGCCCACCTCGGGCGACGGCACGCTGCATCCCCCGCGTGATGAGCGGCAGCATGACTAGAGGCTCAACCGGCAGACGGTGGTAGTCGACGCGGACGGCCGGGAAAAGGAATAAGGACGCAACAACGTGCAAGCTATAGATGAGGTAGTCGAGGACGTAGAGAACTGGGCACGGGTGCGTCACGCTCGCGGAAATGCTGGTGTATGCTTAGCTTGGTTAGTCTCGGCTCAAGAAATCGGACGTACTGGAGTCGCCTGTCGCCTGCTGTTATGCTGTTGTGCCGGGCACCCATATCGACGCACGAGGTGGGCTAGAGGGACACGGGCGGGGTGGGGTGGTGGGGTGGGAGACAAGTGCGGGGGTGTAGCTTAAGTAGCGGGACTCACCGCACTGAGGATCCCCCGGACACTTTCTGTCACGTTCGGCGAGCGGCAAGGGACCGAAACCGCATCCCGCCACTGGCGGGGTTCGACTTGAAACGGAAATTTTTAGAATAGCATTCAAAGCAAACTATATCACAAATCGCAGACGCAGACCGAGACTTCCAAAACCCGCGACACAAGAGTACACGGAAAATACTATTTAACCAGAGCACATCTGGCACGCCTCTTTGTTCTCCAACGAGCAATACAGTTTGGCTTCCTCCAACTCGCGTTGACACTGGCGTTCCAGAGCGGCCGCAAATTCTGGGTCAATTTGAGCGGGTGTCTGGGTCGATGTGCTGCTCGAGGTTTCACCCGAGGCGAGGGTCGTTGGTGCAGTCTCAGCGACAAGCGGGGTCACACTAGGGACGGGGAGTGACAGCGACGAGCCGTTCACTGCGGCTGTCGAGATCGCAGGAGAAGCTGAGCCGTCGTTGGCGACGTTCAAGTTACGAAGGGCAGCGATGGTTGGTGCGACGGCAACAACGGAGGGTCCATTAGACGTGGGGGTGGTAAGGGCTGGGGTGGAGGTCAAGCCTGAGGTGGCAGATGACGAGGGCGGGGTCGCAAGTGATGGAGTAATAGGCTCCTGCTTGACTTCTCGTTTTATAGGAGTGGATGGAGTCGCCGCGGCCTTGGCCGCATTAGCCTGCTTGATAACGCTCTGATCGACAGTGAACTGAATGGCCTGGGCAGCTGGGCGGGTTCGCAAATAGCTACAAAACAGTGTCAACCGACAGCCGGACATGCACTAGGCGAAATAGACATACTACATGCCCGTTTTCAAACCCTTCTTCCAACCATAAAAGTGCATGCTCGTCTGAGATTTGGCGTGTTAGTATCCGTCACTCATTAACTACCTACGCTCGGACTCACAAGTTGACGAGTAGTTGGGCTTTGTAGGTGGACGTTCAAGCTTTGACTCTGGCATATGAATGCTCCTCGGTCCGCAGCAAGGTTGAGTACCGTCTTCTGGCTAATCTCCCACACGGTCTTGTAGATAGCCTTAATATCATCGGGAATGCCGGGGATGTTCTGGATTGAGCCTAGCGTCAATGAGAGTCAGTATTGATTCCATGAGCGAAGATATTTTAACCTACCACTAGAGGCGATAATCATGTTCTTCATATCGTCGTTCCACAAGCCCAGGTTGACCAAGTCCTTCAACAACCAAGGACATACAACCTGGAACTCTCCTGCCAACACACGGCGAGTGTAAATATTGCTGCGAACGGTCAATAGTTAGAAATAGAAACTCGAATAGGAAGGTAAACTCACCTGGTGTATGGCTCGAAACACTCGTTGAAGCCTAGAATTTGGCTGGTGCTGGCGGTGGGCATAGGTGCAACCAAAAGCGAATTCCGCAGGCCAGTGCGTACAACCTTGGCTTTGAGGTCGTCCCACTCCCACAAGCTACTCGGCGTCACACCCCATAGGTCAAATTGGAGCTTGCCCTGGCTTGCAGGGGACCCAGCAAAGCTCGAGTACACGCCTTGAGCCTCCGCGAGCTCGGCGCTAGCTTCAACCGCCGCGTGGTAGATGGTTTCGAAGATGTGAAGATTCAACTCGCGGGCCTCGGGGGAGTCGAATGGCATTTTGAGGCACATGAACGCATCGGCGAGGCCCTGGACACCGATTCCAATGGGTCGATGACGCATATTCGAGTTGCGAGCCTCAGGAACAGGGTAGTAATTCACGTCAATGATAGTGTTCAAGTTGTGGGCAATGACCTTCGCAACATCGTGCAGCTTCTGGAAATCATAGCGTTTGCCGTGAGGAGCAGCCGGGTCGTTGACAATGAAAGTTGGGAGCGCAATCGAGGCAAGGTTGCAGACAGCGACCTCATCAGGTGCGGAGTACTCGATGATTTCGGTACACAGGTTCGAGGACTTGATGGTCCCCAGGTTTTGCTGATTCGACTTGGCTAATAGTGACGTCAGCCAAGGTACTTAGACTTGGGTGTGTTGCTTACAGTTTGCCGCGTCCTTGTACAACATGAACGGACCCCCCGTCTCGATCTGAGCATCGAGGACGGCGTACCACAATTTGTGTGCCTTGATAGTCTTACGAGCTCGGCCTTCGGCCTCGTACCTAGTGTAAAGCTCCACAAATGCGGCGCCGTGAACGTCGGCGAGACCAGGAGCCTCGTTGGGGCAAAACAAGGACCAGTCCCCATCTTCTTCGACGCGTTGCATGCTGGGGCCAATTAGCAAGCGAAGATTGTCACGCACTGTGTGCACCTACAAAAGGTCCGGGATCCAGAGAGCATAGAACAGGTCACGGGCGCGAGCCTCCTCCTTGCCATGGTTCTTGCGAAGATCGAGGAACTCGAAAATATCCGAGTGCCAAGGTTCGAGGTATATCGCAAATGCACCAGGTCGCTTGTTGCCACCTTGATCAACATAGCGAGCTGTGGCGTCATATGCGCGAAGCATGGGCACAATGCCGTTACTATACCCATTCGTTCCAGCGATATATGACCCTGTAGCTCGGATATTATGAATATGCAGGCCAATACCGCCGGCAGTCTGCAAGTGAATAAAAATAAGTAAACAACATTTTGCGTATTGGAAATTATTACCTTGCTAATCATTGCACAAGTTTTCAGCGTGTCATAGATCCCGTCAATGCTGTCATCCTTCATGGCGACCAGAAAGCAAGAGGATAGCTGTGGGTGTGGCGTGCCAGCATTAAAAAGCGTGGGTGAAGCGTGGGTGAAATACCTGAGGTGAAATATTAACGCCAGAAGGTCACATTGTGCTTCAACCACTCACCGCTCGCTCATGAGGTTATAAGTTTCAATCGCACGATCAATGTTCCTGCCATGAATCCCAACGGCGACCCGCATCAGCATGTGTTGGGGACGCTCAGCGACACGACCATCGATACGGAGAAGATACGATCGCTCGAGAGTTTTGAACCCGAAGCTACAGGTGCTGTAAGTCGATAATCGACAGCACATAAAGAATACATACAAATTATAGTGGAAGTCGCGCTCGTAAATCATCGCCGAGTCGAGCAAGGCTGCATTCTCTTGCACAATTTCAAAAATTTCCTTGCTAATCATCCCGGCCGGACGGCCGTTCTTAGGGTTGACTGTGCGACAGTCAGCCTGGAGAAACCCAAAGGTAAAAAGAGCACATACCATAATTATGCAGGTCTGTAATCACAGCGCTAAAACTCTTCTTGGTCTCCTTGTGCAGGTTACTGATAGCGATACGAGCAGCAAGAATGGCGTAGTCCGGATGCTTGGTCGTCAAGTATGCCGCCGTTTCGGAAGCAAGATTGTCCAGCTCCACAGTCGTAACGCCTGCGTAAACGCCAGCAATAACCTTCTTGGTGACTTCGATGGGATCGACATGATTGCGATCGAGACCATAGCAAAGCTTAGTTATACGCGCAGTGATCTTATCAAACGCAACCCGCTCCTTACGTCTAGGGCGAGGGTTAGAGGATATCCCAATGTAGACCACAGGAATATGAACGAGACTCACCCGTCTGGTTATTGGTTGTAAAAGATACGCGAAGAACACGGGAGCAATGTCAACGCCACAATTAGTGCCGGAGCGACAGACAAGCTTACCCCTTTTAAAGACGTAGGCCATGTTGATACAATCAATCCGGTAGGTAAACGCTACAGGTTCAGAGTACAAGGTATATCGAGGTACAAGTAGTGGACAACGGGAACGCGCGGTGTTGGAGTCGCGCCTCTAGATACGTGGTGGTTGGAAGTAAAGACGCGTCTCGGCTTTGTTGCTTTAAACACCGCGTTGTCACGTGTACACAACAATCAGTCACCTCAGCGTTTATCAAGTGGAGGCTTAATAACCCGTTCACAATCAAGTGTATTATACATCATCCGATATTTTTACGGATCAGCTACCTTCACGTTCACCTTGGCTGTGCTGGTTCCCGTCTGGACTGCAACTATCCCCTCTGCGACCTTTTCGATGCCCTCGAGTACTTGCTCATTCCATTTCAACTGCCCAGACTGAACCAATGGCGTGACAGCTTTGAGGAACTTGACCGGATTACCATATTGACCTTCGTACTGAGGCTCAGATTTGGACACACCAAATCCTTGGACAGTGAGCTGTTTAAAAGGAATCTGTGCTGTCGTCTGTGAGAGCAAACGAAGTGGATAAGCGCTCGAGGCCTCGACAGATAGAAGTTGAACGTACTTTGACGCCATAGGATTCGCCCGTAGAATTGTATCCTGAAATCGCACCACAGATAACCACACGTCCATCAGGTTTGCATGCAACGAGAGCCGCCTATGTCGCAGAGCAGTTTATGCACTTAATCCACTGATCATCAGCGCCACATACCTCCAGTGTCGGACCACCAACGTTATCCCAGTACAAATCGATAGGGCCTTCCTTGGCGAGAACATCCGCCACGATGTCAGCCTTATAGTTGAAGGCCACGTCGACTCCAATACTCTTCATGAACTGGACCTTTTCCTCTGAACTAGCAGACGCGATGACCTTCAGCCCCTTTGCTTTGGCTAGCTGCACAACCAGGCTAGATATATGCATGAGACGCAGCTCTGTACAATCAATCGCTGGCACTTACGAGCCGACTGCGCTGGCACCAGCGGAAACATAGATAACCTCGCCTGCCTTTGGCTTCCCTATCATCTCGAGTCCGTAGAAAGCTGTCATACCTGAAAATAAAGCTGAATCATTGATGTGGAAGAGTACAACTCGAGTGCCTACCTGGCATGCCCAGCACGCTGAGATAGGCAGTCAATGGGATCTTTGTGTCTTTTGGAACAACTCGGAGAATGTGATTTGCGGGCAGTATAACATACTGTTGGAAAGCTGGGGGTAACCTCAGCTGATGTTAGCCTCCGGCCGACTCGGACTCACGGCAATCTGCGACCAAGTAAATGTCTCCTGCATTCACACCATACATGTCGGATCGTATTACGGAAACCAGAGCCCATCCCCAGATGCTAAGCGACCCGGTCAGCCTATATTCACCAACTAACAAGGCAAAAAGATCATGCACATACGATTTCCCCATCTCATACGCGGGGGCATAGGATTTAACCAAAGGATCACGCATCAAACCCCGAAGGAATGGATCCAACGACAGGTAAAGTGTCTTGATAAGAGTACCACCACTGAGCGGAGCGGTGTCTAGATCGATCGATTCCGTTTTTGTGATGATAGTCTTGCCAACAACCGGAAATCCATCCGGGATTTCGTTGAAGACTGCGCAAACATTGTTGGTTGGTGCCATGTTGGATTCGGAGGGTGGAGGTGAGGGGAGTCGGCCTGAACGTGCTGATTCCCTGTGTTCTTATACAGTAATACATCGTTGAGGTGACGCTTGAGAACTAACCTCCACCATAACCTCCACCCAGCTGATCAATTGTCCGGTACCAACGGGATATGCACGCCGAGCCAATCGAGAGAGACTTAATAATAAATTATTAAATTAGATTGGGTAAATAGCCACAACTAGGCTTGTGTCTCCGGCCCCTTGTTTGCATACGAATTCCTAGGTGCCATTTGCTTCGATGCGGACTCAGCTGATGTCAGATCTGGAACGATTCAAACTCCGGATATATCCAATTCAATTGTATCACCGAAGCCGAAGTTCACCACCAGTACAGTACTAGTACATAATTCAATAAGCCTTGTCTTGGGAGGCAAAGTAGTATCTGCATATAAATTCTTGTTAATTGGGCGAGCGTGTGGGGTTCAATCGAGAGGGCACACATCATAATCCGAAGGTGTTAGCCCAATGTCGAGTAAAGTGTATCGATAAGCCCACCACCATGGAGCGGAATGGTCTCGAGATCACTCGTTTCAATTTTCGCGACGATAGTCTCGCCAACGGCGGGAACGAGATTTCGCTGAAGATTGCACAAGCATTGTTGACCGGTGCCATGTTGGATAGGGGGAAGCACAAGGGCAGAGAATAAACTCGACATGATATTTACTTCGGGGTAGGAAAATCCACTTACCTTTCCCATCGAAATTTGTGATTGACCCAAGTTGCTTGATCGGTGCCATTTGGGCATGTAAGAGCCTAGCTGAACCGCCAGCCAATCCGCACTGGGAATACAGAATTTCTGGAATGATCCACCAAAATACCCATGGTGGTGGGGCAGTGAATTGCCTGGAGACTTGTTGCGAGGACACTGCATTTATGGGTCGTCGCTCACAGCACGAGTGGCGCAAGTTGTTGATAATTCAGCGCATATAGGGTAGGTAGGGACACCCCTCGGACACGAGCCTATGAGACCCTGTGGATCGTATCAGACGAGCGTTCCTGTCAAAATAGGTCAGTCACCCAAAGGTCTAGAAACGTCCTGGTACGAGCATGGTTATGGTGCCTCCTCCAGTAAATACAGTATGGTGAAATTTGTTTGTGCAGTTGGAGATAGGACCTAAGCGAGGCGCAGTGCCAGTGAAAATATTTTCGGTACCGTGGTGCATGAAATCCGCAAACGCTCGTAGCTCTGAGCCCAGAGTGTCACTGTTGTCCTGATTTACGACACACTCGGCAAATGTTGGGACGCATTTGCCTAGTTAACTATTCTGGACGGCTGCCAAACATCCCCGAAGCAACGCGTGTTACTCCGTGCGCGCACAAGGCATTTGGAGGCAAAGCCGGGCAAAGTGTGGCAGGGTGCCAATTCAGTCATGTGACATCGGAGGAAACGTCGTGATCAGACCGGTGATCGTGGTCATAGAATCATTTATATTGCCGCTTAGGTATTTAAAAATAGCCCAAGTACTGCAATGTTGACCGGGTAATGGTGGGCAGAGCGGGCGCGCACAGCCTGCGTTCTGGCCAATATCACGCTAGTTCCCTGCCTCCGAGTTGACTTGAATACTTGGACGATGAGTAAGAACGACCCATGCTGTCCAGCTTTATTTTCGTGGCGTTAGGGGTCCGTGTTTCAATGTGATACCTGCAGCGTGTCCTCCAGTCAGTTCACAGCGGGCGCTCCGGAAGGCGAGGTGTGTCAATCTCTATGTTAGTGCCCGGCGATTGCTCTGGGCTATGTTGAAACTGATCGATACTCGCAAAAGGTCGCGGAGTTGCGAGCGCTCAGGAGGGAATTATGAAGACGTTCAAGACTATATATAGGGCCGCCCTTGCTACCCAGGTCCTTACCAACACCCGACTACCCACTCGGCTACAGTCCAAGCGTACTACCATGCACTTCTCTACAACTTGCGTTGCTCTCGTCGCCACTGCCGCTGCCTTTGTCGCCGGATCGCCAGTCGAGAAGGTGAGCGCATACACCCTGTCGTGTTCAGCGCAACGTACTGACCATCCCATCAGCTCACTAAGCGTGATATCTCTTATGGAAACCCCGACCTTGTCACCGACCAAGGAGACCGCTTCAAGCTCAACTACGGGAGCACTGAAGGTCACGAGAACGCCTGTCCTGGACACTTTATCTGTTGTAAGTCGTCGACGTCGTCTTGTAGGCGATCATCTAGCTGATTCTCCGTGCTCAACATAGATATCTTCAAGAACGGCGCCCCGCAGGACGACGTATCGCTCGGTGACCCGGACGACATGGTGGACGAAGGCAACCGCTGGCGCCTGAACTATGGTAGCACGAGCGGGCACCCGAATGCCTGTGACGGGCACTTCATGTAAGCGAACTTATTTAGCCGCGACCCAAGATTGGCTTGCTGAACTAGCTGTTGCAGTTGCTACATCTACAAGTAAGCGGGTTGTAAGACGCAGCCCTGCCTACTGCGTTTACAGACCATTTGTTCATTTGTGGATAATGTAGTCATGCCTGTAAAGTTCCCTGGTTAAAATATGAATCACATCTGCCCGTCTGGTCTGCGTATCTGCCTGTGCGTTTGTCGCAACCGGGTCGCCGCCATGTGTCATAGTGTTCCTTCAGGCTTGCCAAGCAAACTGTAGCTTTCTCAGATGCATTATTATTTCAGTCGAGCAGGCTCTTTCTACTCTGCAACCTTCAAGTTTGACGGCAGCGCGGAAGAGGTCGTGTCATGCGATATCCTTTCCGCACCAAACCGCACAAATGACCTCGGTCCTCCCCCGCTTAAACTTGCGTGTCTGCGCACCCCCATAGCATACACCCGGTCGATCGAACATCTTGTGAAATGTGAGTTGCTTGGCAAACTGGGCCCACGCGTCGGGTGAGGCTTTGTACCTTTTTATTGTGCTCTTGCCGTAGCCTTCGTAACACAGGACGTACAGGACATGGGCGGATGTAAGAGTGCGGAAGTTTCGTCTTGCGGTTGAGATGTGGGATTTGCTTTGGGTGGGGAGTTGGTTGGTGGGTGATGTAAGAAGGAGGAATGAGGGCGTACGATGGGGTCCGGGTTGAATGTGATTTCTTTGGGTGGTTGGAGGTCGGTGCGTGCAGTTGATCCTTGTCAGCTGTTAGCGCATCCATCATGAATTCGTTTAGCCTGAGAGACGGGGTTGGTTCCCGAAGTCCGAATGCGATCAGATTCCGTCATAGAAGTGTGTAAAGCGAGCATACCATCCATAGAACTGTGTTCGCCTACAACGATTCATTAGGATTGTTTAATAGACATGGTAAATGTACCGTACCCAGGAATCTAGACTTTCCGTTCTCAAAGACCATAACTACACACATTAGTCCCTAGTTAATCGGCCAATAAACTCCCATTCACACTGGTGTTTACCACAGAACCTATTCTCTCCGTCGCCGACCCAGCATCTCCAGCTCACATCCTCGCGCGTAACAGGCTTGGTATCGTCCAACGCGATAACAACAATAGCTGACTCGACCTGCTTGAGCGCCTGGGCATTTTTAGGATTCTTAACAAGATGTTCACGAGCATGCCCGTCCCATCAAGTTAAAGATAGCAATCGAGTACGCGAAATCCGACCTACATCCGCCCAGGTGTCTCGGTTCTTGCTTATCAACGCGCCAACGGGGTGTGCAGCCGGGCCGGCTCCGGCTGAGTCGACAATACGTTGGATCTGGGGCGTGAGGTCTGCGGTGCTCACTGCTCAGGCCTGTGATGTCGAATTCGAAGAACCGGGTTTTGCGATTCCAGGCGATGTGGTTGTTGGTTGTTCAACCAAGCTTCAGGTTGCGGTGTCCAAACAGCCAGCGTGTTCACTGGCGGCTACTGTTCCGTTGGTCAAAAGAATAAAAGTGATGGTAACTTCCAATGTAGTGACAGAGCTTGGTACCCTGGGGACTGTCAAGCACATCGTTGTCTACGACAAGACCATCGGCTTGAATGCGAACAATGGATGTACCCTCGCAGTAGAGCTCGGAAGATATAAAATGCGAAGCAGAGAGGCGGATCCCGTGTAATTTATTGTGATTGAATCTGGTACTCGAGTTTTGATTTAGGAAAGACAAAAGCGCCAGGGTCATGTGACGACACAACCTTGTCTTGCACATTTTCGGGGGGTTAAAATGCTGACTAATTATCGGAGGTGTGACCATATATAATATATATACATAGACCTTCATCAAAAGTGTCGCACTACCCTACCTTGTCCACTCGTGCGTATCATTTCGTAGCCCTTCCTCCCCCTTCCTTACGTTGCATTATCCAGGACATCTCGCCATGGACCAGAAAGCTGCTCTCGTGGCTCTCGAGGCCAACATTGTGGAGGCTTGCACAAGCCACAGGCTCATACACTCGAGAGACAAGAACTACCGAGCATGCGTGTCCATCGGGACGGATTACTTGGTGAAATTTGGCAACCACGGCACTCTATGGCCTGAACTCCAAACTCAGTCGTACATCTTCGACTATGCAAGGTCTAACCCTCACCCTGATGCGCCGCGCATTCCCCAGGTGGTGCATCACTTCGGAGACGGCCCCACCAAGTATTTGGTCATGGAGTTCATCACCCTCACGGCCGCCCCTCCAGACCTCATCGACCGGACAGCACAGGCTCTCGTATGGCTCTCGAACGTCCCACCTCCTCTCAACCATGTGATTGGTCCCTTAGGGGGCGGTCGCATCCGCCACGAATTATTTGATGAATACACGGCACCTCTGCTTTTCTCAAGCGTCTGGGCCCTAGAACGGTACATGCACAAGGTGCGTCCGTGATTTTATTTTCTCGAGCATCCACCGTTCGTTAACACGCAATCTGGGCCAGGCGTACACGTTGCTTCACACTCAGGTCCAGAAGAAGCTGTCCCCCGTCAAGATAAGCGGTGATCGCTTCATGTTCACCCAGTCCGACATGCACCCCAGCAACTTCGGCGTCGACCAGCACGGGAAGACGGTCCTGATGGGTTTCGCGGATATAGGGCTGTTGCCCGAAACCTTCGTCGCGTATACCATGTGTTCGGAGAAACGCCTGGCCCCCATCGCCACCGCCCTGAGCTTGTCGGGTAGCTCCAATTACCAGATGGCCTCAATCTCCGCGCTTTTGTGTATGATGGGCGGCCCGAAACTCGGTGCGTCAACTTGTACCTGATATGGGATTTCAACTAACGTTCGTCATAGGCCTGGACGAGCACGGCAATCCCATCCCAAGACCGGGGCAAGGCCGGGGGCAGCAAGCGCTAGACAATGGGGATAGGTTTTGATGTATTATACTCTCCATCTTAAACCATGCTCTCCATCCCCGCTTCCCCTTCCCCGAATCGTTCGTTCGCCTTCATAAGATCCATTAAACTTAGTTTCGGAGTTCTCTCTTGTCACTATCACTATACTGTAATATATTATCTCAGCATTTCATTGCTCGAACGCCATTAGATTTTTACAGCGAGGTGCACTCCCATTATTCTCTCTTGAACCTAGCTTACGCACGATTCGTGCCAACCCCCCAAAAAACGCCCCTGCAACGTTCATGAAAGAAGGGGTGCCTCCCATTCTCAATTGAAGAAAGTTTTTGCTGGTTTTAAACCTGGACCAAGCTATAATAGAAAAGAAAAGAAATGCGGGGGTAATACTGAATGAGGTCGCCAGCTTGTTTGCCAAGTCCATATACCCTTGGCACACGGTGCCCACGTTCCGCGCTGATTTTGACCGAGGCACCACGGCTTTGAAAATCTGCAAAGGTTCACAATAACCCTTCTGGTTCCAATGTCTATCCTGGGTGCCCGTTCGCCTGTGAACCGTCCCAATTGAATGCACCAACGGGGGTTGTTACCATCACCCACACGAAACGCATGAGATCGCAAGAACAGAAGTCATGCGCAACGTTCAGCCTGCTTGCTTCGATCGCCCCAACCAATTTGCAGTACAGCCGTTCACCATCCCAGGTATAGTCTTTACCGCTTACACTCGACTCGGAGTGGCGCATATACCCATACTCTGTCCAAATCCAAATCCCAAACACCGCAGGACATACCGCGGGACGGCTGTACGTCCCGAAGTGGGGCCCAAGCGCTACTACACAGGTTATGTTGTAACTCACTATTGATACGTTTCTCAATGGCACAAAGTCTACCATTCAAACTTTGAATGAGACACAAAACTTCGATTCTTTGGGCAAGGGGGCACCAATCGTCTCAGGCAGAGTTCAAACGCGGGCGGGCTGTCCAACGGGCTGACTATGGAACAGCCAACAGGGTGTGCTGGAAGGGACGAGGACATGTAAGCACCATCCGCGACGACTGACTCCTGGCTCACATGTCGTAGGGTAGTCGTGTGTGTCGGTCAATCACATCCATAAAAATCCACCAAACAAATAATACTGTCACCAAGATACGTCCTCCGCCGTTCTATGCCTTTGTCCCAACCCCAGCCCTCAGCAGATCCTCCTCCCTTCCAAATATCTCCGTCAGCACAAACGCGGCCCGGTCCGGGTCGGACCAATAGTCCCCATTGGTGTACGAAATATCCACATCAGTCAAGCTCTGGTAATAACCCGCCCCGGTCCTCACAGTAGTCATATCTATGCAGGATAGATCATATCAACGAACAGCCCAATCTGAACCAACGACGACCAGCTCACCAACGTATCCACTAATATTCCAGTCATTGGGCAACGCAAAATCAACATTCCTACATGGGTTCAACGCCCTAAACCTGCAAACATATCAACTCGAATTTGCCCGAAATCGAAACCCCAGTACGCACCTCCGTTCAGCTCGGCTGTTGTCTCTCCGCTCCTGCTCCGCCTCGCCCAAATCCATCATCTCGCCTGGTACAACACTATCCTCCCTCTCGAAATCACCATTTAGAGCATGGGCCTTGGACCTCGCCTTGGGTGCTGGACTGGCGCCAGTCCTCGAAACGGGAGACGAGATTGGAAGACCGTAAGCAGCTTTCTCGACATGGCAACTTTCAAACGACTCACGAAATCGGGTCGGAAGCATTATAAATGTTGTAAATCGCATCTACGGCAAGACACCCGAATATCCCTGTTCGATCTAACTTGCATATCAATTAGGTCAGTCGTGACCGAACCAAATAGATACCACTCACTGCTTCGTCTGGCTGGGCATGC
Source organism: Ceratobasidium sp. 414 (assembly GCA_019616945.1). NCBI lineage: Eukaryota > Fungi > Basidiomycota > Agaricomycetes > Cantharellales > Ceratobasidiaceae > Ceratobasidium > Ceratobasidium sp. 414. Next base: position 21,973 of record WSTK01000225.1, read on the forward strand.
ATCGTCCTTTCACGCCCCTACCAAAAAAGCATCGTTCGTGAGCCCAACAGTTATCAACGCCCGAGTTAGTCCGAGAACACACCTTGCGAGCAATCAACTGCGCCTGGTTAATATGCATAAACACACCCAACGGCCCAATCATGAACAGGTGGCTAACCTCCATATTAGCCTCCGTCTCCCTCTGCACCGAGGACAGAAAATGCACTTCGTATTGGACAAAAATGATGAGACATCCTGACCAACTCCTCTGGTGTAAACTCTAACAACGGACGTTGGACAGTCGGTTGATCCGAGAGAACGTGCGCGGAAAGTGCCGAGCCGAGAGAGTGCGCCAGGATGTGCTGTCGAGAGGTAAGAAAGGTCAGTGCAACGGGGTAGCAGAGGATACTAAGATGCTTACGACTCGTCCGTGGCTTTCAAATTCGTGATTTCGTGCACACCATAACCTATATGCGCGGTTCCTAGACATTCCGAATAAGTTGACAAGGTCGTTTCACTCGACGACGTGACTTGCGCTGTTAAACAAACCTAGTATGTGTATCAGAAGGATAGTATCAAAGTGGTAAAGCAAAGTGTACGTACCGACTGGATCATCTTGTCCCCATGTTGGCTAATCCAAGAACGTCCGCCCACTAAGATTAGTCTGATCCCACCTCATAAAATATGGCATATCGATTCTGCTAAGCATTATCTAGCGTTGATATCCAGAACCAGCAACTTACAAAACGTTGTTTGTCAATTCTCGTACAAATCTACCAAACTCCTTCATGCCCATATCCTTGGACGCGTGCCGAATAAAAGTAACTCACAGTATGGACTTTTTAGGTGTGATATCTACCAAAACCATCAAACCCAAGCTAACGAAATGAATGATATCACACACCAGAAAGTGTAAATCTATTATCCAATCCATCCCTCTCCCTCTCCGCCTCTTGGTCAAACGCAAGCTTCATACTCGCCCACCAAGGCACAGGTATAAATTGCGGTCGGCGGGAACGCATAATACTCGCGAGAGCGGGGGATCGAAATTATTTTCGCTGCGAGTCGGGGGTTAGGAAGAAGTTGGAACCAAGGCAGAGGACACACGGGATTACCTCGAAACAAGTTGGTAGCGTACGTGAAATCCCATGCTTTGTACTGCGCCGTGTGCTACCACAGTCCGTCAGAACCGGCCAAGATTACTAAAACCAAGAAAACAAAGACTTACCCCTTGTCTAATACCATGTATAACCAAGACCAAATCCGTCACGACCGTATCCTCTGACCTCGGCACGACCTCCTCGATCTCCCACGTTTTCTCCTTTTTCGATGAGCCACTTGGGTACCCCTCCTTCGCTCTTTACACTCGCTCTACTCTCCGGGCACGATTCTGGAGGCTGTACGCCCAGTCGACGAGTCCGACCCGCATCGGCCGCGACGTCCGGCTTCTGCCCCTTGTCACTCGTTTCTTGGAGCGATGAGATGCTCATCCTCCGCCCGTCTTGACTCTTTGTTCCCTCGCTCGCCCCGTTTCCAGCGGCGACGGCATTCTCTACCCCCCTGTATACGACTGTTGCGCCTGGAAATAACTCTCCGTTTCACGCGCTGGAGATATATCTGGACAGCCCAGCAGAAGGGGGCGTGGTGCCTTGGAGGACACGCGCGGTACACGCGTCTTGGAATACGGCGCTGTAGTCCGACGTAGGTAGGGAGAGTTTGAGTTTGTCTTGAGCTTCGATTGTACCGATTGATAGGGCCGCCTTGACTTCGTCGAGGTAGGAGGGGAGGTCGGGTTTTACTGTGCTGCAATGGAGTGACGGTTAGATGGTGGAGAATAGAGAAGATGAAGCTTACTGGCATGCTTCTTCGTGTTCGCGGGAGAAAACGGGTTCAATGGCTCGTGTCTGGACTAGTCAGACGAGCTGGTTCGTTCCGGAGGTAACGGGACGAACCTCGTTGTACATCCAAACACAGCGGCAGCACCCCCAGCTCGCATCCTCGCGCGTAACGGGCTTGGTGTCGTCCAACGCAACAACCACAATAGCCGATTCGATCCGCTTGAGCGCTTCAGCACTTTTAGGATTCTTGCCAAGATGTTTGCGAGCCTGCCCATCCCATCAAGTTAAATATAGCAATCGAGTAGCCGAAATCTGACTTACGTCCGCCCGAGTGTCTCAGTTCTCGCTTGTCAACGCGCCAACGGGGTGAGCGGCCGGTTCGGCTCCAGCTGTGTCGATGATGCGTTGGATCTGGGACGTGAGGTCTGCGGTGCTCAGGCCGGTGGCGCCGAATTCAAAGAACCGGTTCCTGCGGATAAAGACGAGCAACTGAGTACCCGAGCTGACGACTTACATCCACCCAAGTATCCTCAACGCGCCAACTGGGTATACGCAAATGGCACGTTGTAAGTATTTGCGCGGCGAGATAGTGCTGGGGCCTGTGATGTCAAATTCGAAGGTCGTTGGTTGCGATGTTCAATCAGCCGATATATTCCCTGGAGGATCGAAAACGCTGAGGTAGCATGGCCGCGATATGACTAGAAGTGCGAATAGCAAGATAGACGTGAACTTGCTTTATTACAGTCTGCCAGGGCCAGTAGGTTGAGTTCAGCCATTAATAATAACCCGGAGCGGATTATAGCAAACAAGAGAACACACATTGTGATCTGCGTGTCATTGAGCATCGATCAATAGAATTCGGAAAAACTGAAACGAAAAGCCAGCAACACACTGCCAGGAATGTCGCCATGCTCCGCGCACAATCAGCCGGTTGAATCTGATTAGCCACGAGAAACCGACTCACCTCTCACCGGATCCGCTGCAACCGGAACCACTGCGGTTTGTCCGCCACCGGATGCTTGAGCACCTCATCCATGGCTTTCTTCACTTCCACAATCTGCTCGTCCGTCAGGCGGCTACGCAGCTTTTTGTTAACTCCACGCCCAACCACGACAAGGAACCCCTCGTCGTCATCACTCCCATCGGGATTTTTGCCCTCGTTATAGTGGAAGATGATCGATGCTAGCTTTAGCGCTGAGTTTCTCACGATGTGGAAGACAAGGACGTCGCAGAGGTGATCCAGAGCCTGTTGATCCTTGTCGAGGGAGACCCAGAACCCAGAAGCATAAGCATATGACTTGGACACGGTCGTCATCGCGAAGTTCCAAGATTCAATGAAATAATCTCACCGCCATGGTTGAAGTAGCAAGTTCGATTAGCACATCACATGATGAAACTATCACGTTCCGACTGAGCTTGATGCGCCTCGACATTCGCTGAATGGAGAACACCTGGATCGGAGGATGCACTCCAGCAAGTTATCACGCATTGTCAGGCTGTTGTTACGTAGCCGAACGATTATTGAAATGTGTGGGCTAGAATGACCCTATTTACACCACAAAGTCCTTCGATTACGCTTTCTCCCTGGCCGCCATTGCCTTGGCAGCCCGGTCCATCATCTGCATCGTCTCTGTCGCCGCTTCAGCTAGATAATGCTTCAACGTCGCCGTATCCCGCTTCAAGCTCGTCACGGTCCATCGAATATAATCGTTTCCAATCGAATACTACCCCAACACCAATCAGCTCCGAATTCCACCCCCCCTGGACTCGAAACAACTCACCGATAGACCATACCCATCCGGAACGACTTCTCCGTATCCCCACCCATCCAAATACTCGCTCGACAGCTGGGACGTGCTCAATTCCCAGTGATTACTCTGCCCGTAGCTCGGGTCAGCGTAGATCCCCGGCGTGGGCTCTCCCTCGCGCAGCATCTTTTTAAGACCAAACAGGTGTCGGTCGACGCCTTGACCGTCGGCGGCCCACGAGGCGTATGTAAGATGCTGTTTGACGGCAGCGCGGAAGAGGTCGTGTCGCGTGATATCCTATCCGCACCAAAGCGACTCAGAAACCGACAAATGGATAACAGAGAGATGGAAAACGCACATCCACATTCCGATCCATCATCGCTCTCGCCCACTCACCACTCTGCACACTCGCCGCACGAATCACCTCGGTCCTCCCCCGCTTAAACTTGCGCGTCTGCGCACTCTCATAGCATACACCCGGCCGGCCAGACATCTTGTGAAACGCTAGCTGCTTGACGAGCTGGGCCCATGCGTCGGGCGAGGCTTTGTACTTTTTGATCGTGTTTTTGCCGTAGCCTTCGTAGTGGAGGACGTGCAGGTCGTGTGCGGATGTGAGAGTGTGGAAGTTTTGGGTTGCAGTTGAGATATGGGATTTGCTCTGCGTGGGGAATTGGTGAGTGAGTGGTGTGAGAGGGAGAAATGGGGACGTACGGTCGAGTCGAGGTCGAATGTGATTTCTTTTGGCGGTTGGAGGTCGGTGCGTGCGGTTGGTGAGCCGTGGTCGACCTTGCCGGCTGTTAGCCCGGCCATCATGAACTCGTTTAGCCTGAGTGTCGGGGTCCCTTAAGTCCGAATGCGATCAGTGTCCGTCATAGAAGTGTGTAAAAGCGAGCATACCATCCATACAGCTATGTTCGCCTACAATGATTCATTAGAATGGTTTAACAACCATGGTAAAGGAAAACGCACCTAAGAACCCAGACTTGCCGTTCTCAAACACAATAACTACACACATTAGTCCATACCCAATTGGCCAACAAGCTCCGACTCACACTGGTGTTTATCGTAGAACCTATTCTTTCCATCGCCGACCCAACACCCCCAGCTCACGTCCTCGCGCGTAACAGGCTTGGTGTCGTCCAATGCGATAACGACAATAGCCGATTCGATCCGCTTGAGCGCTTCAGCATTTTTAGGATTCTTAACAAGATGTTCACGAGCCTGCCCATCCCACCATGTTAAATATAGCAATCGAGTAGCCGAAATCCGACTTACATCCGCCCAAGTGTCTCGGTTCTCGCTTGTCAACGCGCCAACGGGGTGAGCGGCCGGTTCGGCTCCAGCTGCGTTGACGATGCGCTGGATCTGGGACGTGAGGTCTGCGGTGCTCAGGCCTGTGACGTCGAATTCGAAGAACCGATTTTTGCGGATAAAGACGATGTGGTTGTTGGTTGTCGGGTCGAATTTGGTTGCTGTGTCGGATGGTTTGACGGGGTACCGGCTCGAATTGAAGCTGGACGGCGCGTGAGGTTAAGATGAAGAGTCGGAGGGGGGACAGACGTACAGCCATTTGTACGAGCTCATACACAGCGGCGTCGTGCGCGCTTTCTCTGGCTCAAGCTGACCACTACCCACGTAAAACCAGATATGATACATTAACATTCTATACTACATCAACGCAAGCGGCTTGCAAACGACTGACCTCTCCGTCATATCCCTAAACGGCAACAGCGACTTGACGATCCTCGCCGCGCGCTCCGCCTGAGTCCTCCGCCCACCCTCCTCGACATGGACATAAAAGTAACTGACAAACACGACGACCGGATCGCGATAGCCCATATACGCCACGTCGTTCCACCAGTCTGCGAGCCAGTTTTCGATCCCAGGCGTCGCTGCCCGATCTTTCAAGCGTTGCTGGAGCTCTTTTGCCTGGGGCGAGGCGACAAACTCGTCAACGGCGGCTTTGGTCTGGGCAAACTCGGCGTCGGTCGTGAGCGCGCGGACCGAGTCGAGGTATTTTCGGGCCGTGGAGGACAGGTCCGGGACGGGGAGTTCGGGGAGGTGGGTTTGGTAGCGCAGCATGGGCGGTTGGGAGCTGTCGACCTGGGGCTCGGCATGATGGCTCTTGCGCGCGGTAGTCGTTCGTAGTGTGCGAGCTGTAGGCATCGTGAGGCGGGCGATCTAGGCAAACGTTGGAACAAAGTACAGGAGGAGAGGTTGAGAGAGTACCTGGTGGAGACGGACAGGCAAGCGGCGGTACATGAGGGTCGAATGAATATGTGTCGAGCGAACTAGCGGAATATGTAATGGTCAGCCGGCAACTCGGTTCGGTTTGAACCGGAACACTCACATCACGTGTTTTGACGGTGTGGGGGAGCTGTGGGGAACGAACGGGGAGAACAGGGATGGGACGGGGTGGAGATAGGTGATGGGAAAGTGAAATCAGTTATATGTTTATATGCTGCGACTGGTGCGGTTCCGGGATCTCCCTGCGGAGGTCACAACGGTCCATCGGGTGTGTTCGCGAGGCGTAAATAGACTCTGTATTCTCGGGGCTGTCGGTAGTACTCTAGACTTGGGCAGTTCTTGCGCGGGGATAGTACCGTGTGCGTATTCTCCAAGCGGAAAGTTACGGCCTGTAAGCGACCTTGGCAGCATCTGTGAGAAAATACAAGTCGAGGGGCTCTGGGCGCCAGTAGCGCTATCGCAGTTGCATGAAAGACCTTGAGCAGCGTTTCTTGGCAGGTGAAATTCGAAACTAGCGCACTAGCTCGGGTATTCCGGATGACCGATGCCGCGCCAAACGAGCCAACGAATAGCCGAGACACTGGAACAAGAAGGTTTACGATGATCATGTGAATCTCCTTATGCCTCCTAAGCATAGAACAGGGGCATCGTACACCAAGAATATGCTCGCCAAGCGGGCTAGCAAACGCACCCAGCCACATTATTTACAAACGTGTTACAACTAAGAGATCCACTTTTCTCGTGAAAATACACGCATATAGTGACCGGTACGGATGTTGGACTGATAGTCAATGACACCGACGGAACTATGTGATGGGTACGAACTTGCCCACACCTTTTCTGTACGGCTGGTAAATTATTTCCACCGGGGCCTGGGCCCCACAATCCGTTTAACAAAAGCGGTAAAGTATCCCTGGATACAGCAGTTGGATATACGGTCGTGATTAACTGGGCTATCGTGTGGCCAGTGGGCGAAATCATACCACCCTTTTACGACGTTAACTTCCTCTGATCACCAACATCCCATTCTACTTGGCGTATCAAAACTGCAAATAAACCTCACAACGGTCCATCGAATTGTGGCGCGCTATACCTCCCTGCCCCTTCCCTTTGATGACTTGGTCGCAGGGCCGACGTTGATACAGTTCCCGGGGCTGTAGGTGGAGCGGAATCAGGCGACAACAAGGCTGGGATCAAGTTGAGATGGTTGATGTACTCACGTATTTCCAGTAAGTATCACCTATAGTATTCATCCATTCGACAAACGGTCAGCGCGGCCTTGGCAGCAATGATACATGCAACTAGCACTTACGCAGATTCCGTAGAAGTCATGATCGCTGCAGAGGTACACCCCACCGCCAGCCGCAGCCGCAGAAAGTCTCTACCCGTCGGTGATAAGACTTCGTGGTCAGTCATGAGAACACGCTGGAGGCACTAGGCTGGGGTACTCACATCAGGAGTGTGCTTGACGGCGTTCTTCCGGTAGAGCTGGATGGGAGTAGTGACCTCGCTGTTCTAGCCGAGCTCCTTCAAGTCCTTGCGAGCCGTTGAGCCGGTGGGCATAGCGCTGGCGATGTAGACAGCTGAGAGAGCGGAGGCGGCATCGAGAGCGAGCTTGGCAGCGAACATGGTAATAGCACGCTGTGGATTAGAGTAGGTGGCTTTGACTGGGGAGTGTTGAACCTGGGGACCCGCCGCTAGGGGTGCCCTCTTTTAAAGTACGCCACTGATCACAGCGTGATATCGCCAGGTGAGCGCCTTCGAGACCTTTTCACACCAAACATATGATCTCATGATAAAAGGCTCCAATCGTCAAAGCGCAAATATTTTTCGTAGATTCGCGCACATGGAGTTGAATGTGCGCCGCTGGAATGGCCGCTACCCAAGGAAAGGTTTCAGCTACGAGTGCTGTTCTCTACTAGCTGTTCTAGCTGTACGTATAGTTTCTCTGGGCGCATACGCGTCTCAAAAGCTGTGTTCAACTTCATTTATCAGACAGCGCATACACCCGCCGTTGTCGCACATGCAAAGTCGTCGGCGCTTAAGTATTTAAATCACACTATCTCCCCGGGCATTTCGTGTGGCCGATGCGTGACGTCACCGCACATCACCTCCGCAGCCCCAGCTCCATTTCCTGGTGCCATAATGGACATCGATCCTCCACAGATTTTTGTCCAGTGGTATCACGCTGGCCCCGCCGAGCTCCTCTCCTCGGCCCCTGTCTCGCTTGGCCCGGCCGTGGCTTGGGAGACCTTGACGCGCGCCGAGTCGGTTGCGTGCGAGGCTGCATGGAACACCTTGACAGACAACGAGAAGCGTCTTGCCAACGAGTATATCGAAGACGTCAAGGAGGTTCCCCCGCTCGAGGACGACGAGAATGATTTTCTGGGTGTGCCGGTGACGGTGGACAAGCTGTTCGAGGTCAACGTGAAGACCATGCGGGTGAGTCTTGTTCTACCTGTGTACAATAATACGTTAATGAAGAGGTGGCGTGTCCAGTTATATCCTGTGTTTTGGAAATCCCCTGGCCCGTCTATCAAAGTCCGCCGCTGTGTATGGATGTACGACGAGGTTTGTCCCGTTACCTCCGGAACCAACCAGCTCGTCTAACTTGACCAGACACGGGCCGTTGAACCTGTTCTCTCCCGCGAACTCGAACAAGCATACCAGTAAGCTTCCTCTTCTCTATTCTCCACCATCTAACCGTCCCTCTATTGCAGCACAGTAAAACCCTACCTCCCCTCCTACCCTGACGAAGTCAAGGCGGCGCTGTCAATCGGCACAATCGAAGCTCAAGACAAACTCAAACTCTCCCTACCTACGTCGGACCACAGCGCCGTATTCCAGGACGCGTGTACTGCACGTGTCTTCCAGGGCACCACGCCCCCTTCTGCTGGGCTGTTCAGATATATCTTCGGCGCGGGAAACGGAGGAGAGTTGTTTCCGGGCGCGACAGCCGTGTACAGAGGCTTGGAGAATGCTGTCGCCGCTGGAAATGGGACGAGCGAGGGAACAAAGAGTCAAGACGGGCGGAGGATGAGTGTCTCGTCGCTCCAAGAAACAAGCGACAAGAGGCAGAAACTAAATGTAGCACCCGGCGTGAGTCGAATTCGCCGACCAGGCGTACAGCCTCCAGAATCGCGTCCGGAGAGTAGGGCGAGTGTAAAAAGCGAAGGAGGGGTACCCAAAGAGCTCAAATCCGCGCTGACGAAGAAAACTTTGGAGATCGAGGAAGTTGTGCCGAGGTCGGAGGATACGATTGTGACGGATTTGGTCTTGGTTATACATGGTATTGGGCAAGGGGTAAGTTTTTTGTTTTCTTGATCTTGGTATTCTTGGCCGGTTCTGACGGACTGTGGCAGTACACGGCACAGTACGAAGCATGGGATTTCACGTACGCTACCAACTTGTTTCGAGATGTTGCGGTATGTTCTCTACCTCTGTTCAAGCTTCTTCCTAACTCCCGACTCGCAGCGGAAACAATCTCAATCCCCAGCTCTCGCGAGCATTATGCGTTCCCGCCGACCGCAATTTATACCTGTGCCTTGGCGGGCGAGTATGAAGCTTGCGTTTGACCAAGAGGCGGAGAGGGAGAGGGATGGATTGGATAATAGATTTACACTTTCTGGTGCGTGATACCGTTCCTTTCGTTAGCTTTAAATTTGATGGGTGTAGCAGATATCACGCCTAAAAAGTCTATACTGTGAGTTGCTTTTAGTCGGCATGCATCCGAAGATATGGACATGGAAGAGTTTGGTAGATTTGTCCGAGAATTGACAAACAACGTTTTGTGAGTTGCTGGTTCTCGGACACCAATGGTAGCTAATGCTTAGCAGAATCGATATACCATATTTTATGAGGTGGGGTTAGACTAATTTTGGTGGGCGGGCGTTCTGACGCTATGGTTGGACCAGTCAACACCGAGACAAGATGATACAGTCGGTACGTACATTTTGCTTTTACTGATTTGATACTACCCATCTGATATGCGCACTAGGTTTGTTTAACAGCGCAAGTTATCTGGTGGAGGAAGCGACCTTGTCAACTCATCCGGAATGTACAGGAACCGCGCATATAGATTATGGTGTGCACGAAATCCCGAATTTGAAAGCCACGGACGAGTCGTAAGCATCTTAGCATCCCTGCTACCCCGTTGCACTGACCTTTCTTACCTCTCGACAGCACATCCTGGCGCACTCTCTCGGCTCGGCACTTTCCGCGCATGTTCTCTCGGATCAGCCAACTTTCCAACGCCCGTTGGCAGAGTTTACGCCAGAAGAGCTGGCCGAGATGTCTCGCCATTTTTTGTTCAATACGAGGTGCATATTCTGTTCTGGGTATAGAAGGGGAGGGAGGCTGATGTGGGGACTAGCCATCTGTTCATGATTGGGAGTCCGTTGGGTGTGTTTATGCATATTAATCAGGCGCAGTTGATTGCTCGCAAGGTGTGTTCTCGAATCAACTCGGGCGTTGATAACTGTTGGACTCACAAATGATGCTTTGTTTCTTTGCTAGGGGCGTGAACGAACGATGCAGGCCCAGCCAGATGAAGCAGTGAGTTGCATCTATTTTGGCTCGGCAACGATCGTGACCTAATTAATTTGCCTAGTTGGATCGAACAGGGGTATTCGGGTGTCTTGCCGTAGATGCGATCTACAACATTTATAATGCTTCCGACCCGATTTCGTGAGTCGTTCGAAAGTTGTCATGTCGGGAAAGCTGCTTACGTTCGAAACGCCAGGTATCTCCTGAACCCATGTGTCGACTCCCAGCAAGTCACCTTTCTTTCTCTTGATATCCACGCCCGCTCAACTCGTTTCCAGACATGCCAAGATGATGGGCCAAACGACCATCCCTTCAGTAGAAACAACTGTTCTCACCACCATTGGCTCTCACATTACACGCATGTTCGACGGCTTCGGCCTTCCAACCTCGTCTCCTGTTTCGGGGACTGCCAGTCCAGCACCCAAGTCAAGGTCCAAGGCCCAAGCTCTAAACGGCGATCGCGAGCGGGAGGATAGTGTTGTGCCAGGTGAGATGATGGATTTGGGCGAGGCAGAGCAGGAGCGGAGAGGCGACAGCCGAGCTGAGCGGAGGTATATGCTAGTGTTTTGGTTTGGAACCGGCCCGAGTTGATATGTTTGCAGGTTCAGGGCGTTGAATCCACACGGGAATGTTGATTTTGCGTTGCCCAACGACTGGAATATTAGTGAATACGTTGGTGAGTTGGTCGCCGTTGGTTCAAATTGAGGCTGCTCGTTAATAAGATCTATCCTGTGCAGACATGATTACGGTGAGGACCAGGACCGGTTATTACCAGACCTCCACTGATTTGGATATTTTGTAGGCGCATGGGGACTATTGGTCCGACCCGGACCTGGCCGCGTTCGTGTTGACGGAGATATTTGCGAGGAAGGAAGATCTGCTGAGGACTGGGGTTGGGACAAAGGTGTAGAATGGCGGAGGACGTATCTTGCTAACAGTATTGTTTAATTGGTGAATTTTATCATGGGTTCGGTTAACTAATACATGCAACTACCCGACAAGACGACAATACACGGTAGGTAAGTCAGGAACCGGTCGTCGCGTATAATGCTAATATGTACTGGCCTCTTCCAGTACACCCTGTTTGCTGTGCTATAGCCTGTTTGAAAGCCGCCTGCGTGAACCTGGGCCTCGGAGCCTGTAGAGAGGTCTAGGCATGTCTGAGCCGCTGTGTATGCACCCTAGAATCACCTCTGCACCTCGGGCACATGACCTGTCTCCTCTCAGGCTCATCCGCTCGCCCGCCCTGCCCACGGCCCTCCCTGGTTTTTCTCCTCCCGCCCGCCCAAGATCAGGTCCACCAGCCCCCGAGTCTCTCCCCCTCGCGTCCTGGCACCTCAGTCGCTCACCCTCGCCGCTATCGCGGCAACGGGTCCCCCCACCCATACCGGTCCCGGCCCACACTTATATACTCCACACTATATGTATTCTATACTCCCACCACATGTCCCCGTACCCTACACTCCGGCCGCCCCTCTGCGTGAACAGAGGCTCAGAGTTTGAACTTTGCTTCCTGGGTATACAACTCCGCCCGTCGCACGGCCAACGCAGCGCAGTGACGCCGCGTCGCATCATGTATCAGTTTCAGGCGCATTCAGCCAAGCAAGTATTAGCGATCCCTCACCTGTAGTTCTCGCGCGTCGACGCGCCAACTGGGTATACGTAAGTGACATGTTGTATAATTTGCACAGTGAGATCGTGCGGGGCCTGTGATGTCAAATCCGAAGAACTGGTTGGTTGCGGTGTTCAATCAGCCAATATATTACCTAGAGGATGGAAAACGCTGAGGTAGCATGGCTGCGATATGACTACAAGTGCGAATAGCAGGATAGACGTGAACTTGCTTTATTATAGCTTACCAGGGCCTGTGATCACCGATCAGAGCGACGGGCCTGAGAATGGAGCTGCCGGTCTAGGTAATGTTGGCTCAGGATAAGGCGGTTGAATCGTAGGTTGAGTTCAGCCAGCAATAACCCAGAGCGGATTATAGCAAACAAGAGAACACATATTGTGATTTGCGTGTCATTTAGCATCAATCAATAAAACTAAAACGAAAAGCCAGAAACACACTGCCATGCTACACGCACAATCAGCCCGCCGAGTCTGGTTAGCCACGAGAAACTGACTCACCTCTCACCGGATCCGCTGCAACCGGAACCACTGCGGTTTGTCCGCCACCGGATGCTTGAGCACCTCATCCATGGCTTTCTTCACTTCCACAATCTGCTCGTCCGTCAGGCGGCTACGCAGCTTTTTGTTAACTCCACGCCCAACCACGACAAGGAACCCCTCGTCGTCATCACTCCCATCGGGATTTTTGCCCTCGTTATAGTGGAAGATGATCGATGCTAGCTTTAGCGCTGAGTTTCTCAAGATGTGGAAGACAAGGACGTCGCAGAGGTGATCCAGAGCCTGTTGATCCTTGTCAGGGTCAAAATCCCTCGCAGCTGCCTCCTTGTCGAGGGAGACCCAGAACCCAGAAGCATAAGCATATGACTTGGACACGGTCGTCATCGCGAAGTTCCAAGATTCAATGAAATAATCTCAAGGTGGACCTGGAAGGGTGTGGAACTTTCCGGCACCTGACCCCACATAATCTATCTGGTTTAGGCAAGCGCTGATGTCAGCCTTCAGTGGCCGCCGGCACCTCTCTGCCTCTAGCCGGAACCAAAGTACGAGGTCCTGTAGGGCTCTGATGGCCTCCGACCAAAAACTCATTTCTAGCCCTTTAGTCACGTGATGTTTCGATTTCGGGGCGTAAAAGTCACGCATTTAGTCAGGGGTATGTCAGTGAAACAGCGTGATATATTGAATTTAGAGCCCAGAGAATTACGCTAGATTTAACATGTGACAAGGAGGAAGTACCTTGGGTATTCCCAGCATCTTGAGGTTGCAACTATGCCAAGAAAGTACAAAAACTTGGTGCTCGTGAAGCTGGGAAAGCAAGGGCAAGTGAGTACCAATGGCGCTGGACAAAGCAGATAAGAACCAAGTACCTACAAGAGCAGTAAAAGCGATGCCGAGTGCCGAGATTGATCAGTATCTCTTCCAATACAGACTGTGCGACCCCTCTTGCATCCCTTCAAAGAAGTCATGTCTGGGTGTAAATCAGTGCGGAACGTGGGCACTGTGTGCCAAGGCTATATGGACTTGGCAATCAAGCCAGCGACCTCATTCAGTATTATCCCTGCATTTATTTTCTATTATGCTATAACTCGGTCCACTTGCAATCAATTTTAAAACCAGCAAAACTTCATTCAATGGAGAATGGGGTGTGTACATCCAAACAAGATTCGAACCGACGTTGACCGTGTCTTCGCACAGATCCTTCAACCAGTGCAGCGGAAAGAGCTCATCGCGTCGCTGTTGTTGTAGTCAGCCGAGTTGTAGATCCCTGGGTATACAACTCCGCCCGTCGCACGGCCAACGCAGCCGGCGTCACTGCACGCCGCGTCGTATCGTGTATCAGCTTCAGGCGCATTCAGCCAAGCAAGTATTAGCGATCGCTCACCTGTAGATCGTGCAAGTCAAACCGGGGTCCGGGCCGAAGCTCGATACCACGTCGTTGAAGTCTGAGCCGACGCCGACGCACTGGCCAGAGCTGCAAGTGGGAAACAATCAGACGACGGAAATGGTTTGGATAGCCGTTATACTTGCTTGAATCCTCTAACATAGGCCTGTGGTTATCGGTATGTACATGATCAGCACAGTCTTGGCAATGGAGTAGTGGCTAAAACTTACGCAGCGCCCAGAGAAGTTGGCATCGGTGCAGAAGTACACTCCGCCGTTGAGTACAGCCGGAGCAGGTTTCTGAGCTCGCCGTGGTCAGTTATAAGGATGTGCTGGATGAGCTTGGACAGCCAGGACACCTACACCAGGGGTGGGCTTGACAGCATTGTTCGGGTCGAGCTGAACAGGGGTTGTGACCTTGCCGTCCCAGCCGAGAGCAGTCTTCCAGTCCTCGCGAGGCACCAAGCCAGTGGGAATGGCGCCAGCGATGTAGACAGAAGAGAGAGATTAGATGGCAGCGAAAGCGAGCTTGGGAACGAACATGGCGAGCAGAACAGCAAGAGCGAACTGTGGACTGGAAGTAGTGGCTTCGACTGGAGAGTGTGGAGAGCCTGGAGACTTGGTGCTAGGTGGAGAGTTCTTTTATAGGCCGCGCTGACAATACAAATATGATGTGGGCCATAAGTTGGCGCATATAGGCCATGGTTGTGCTTCGGCCACGAGCGGTTAGTACCCTCTAAATCCCACCAGGCGAGCATTCCCCACTGGGACGACCCAGGCCCCTCTGTCCGTGTGACACCCGCCTGTGTCATTTGTCAGTGGCAGCGTTGGTGCTGCAATGAACTCCAGCGCTAAAGACAAACGCTGCTCCTTCTCAGAACAACTCTTCGCCGACACGGGCTCCAGAGGCCGAATGGTCCCAGCAATCGAATGACTGCCTGCGATTCTTCGGAGATGGAATTTGGCGCGCATATAAAATGCTGATGCCCGTGAAGATTTAATTCAATGTGATGTACAAGCATGAGAAGCAATGCTATGGTTCGGTTATTTGTGTTGGGACGGATGTGATCATCGCTATTGAATGACAGTTTGGCCAACAGATGCTTTCCAAAACACTCGGAAGGCATGCTGGATGTTGTACATGTGACACAGAACTGATGGGTGAGCGGGCAGAATGCGCCTGTCGGGGAGAAGCAATCGATCGCCGTCTACATAGCGAAGGCAGAGGGCGCCGGCTAACCTGGTCGAAGGTCTGGTACCTGTCAGGCCACGATCTGGTCAACCAGAGCCCGGGGATGCGAGCGACTCAATGGGAGAAGAGGCTCAGTATGTATCGAACTTTAGCTAAGGTTGGCTGGGGTCTTGTGGAGGCTGACTTCTTGCGGCGTTGAAATACCCCCAGTGAATCACAAAACCGGGCTTGGCCAGATGAGACCTGATGTGATGCAAAAGTGTAAGGCGCCTATGGAAGGTGGGTATATATCGGTGCATATGTGAACGTCATATGACTGGTAAATTCTACATGACTGACATCTTTGGCCGGCACTCATCAGGGCCGGTTGGAGCAGCGTGATCCCGGCTCCCCATTAAGCGCTGCTAGTTTAGCGTTCTTGCACCCCGCTCACCCACAAATACAATGTGCACCCTCGGTTTAGTCAGATACCAGAGCTATATTCAGCAACTCCAGTACAACAGAAGACATACAGAAGGAAAGCAGCCCTTTACTTGCACGTAATTGGGTGGTAAAACTATACCAAATAGCGCGCCAGTGTCGGTAGTAGGAAGCTGCAAGCCAGCCGTTAAGTAGCACAGGTCGAGCGCACGTGAGATAGAACATTTACTAGCAGGGAATAATGAACAAGCGAGCGTCGTGTCTTATTCAAAGTCGAATTGTATGATTTTTTCCACTGTGAAAGTGCCAATAACTGGCGTGAATCGGGACAAGTGCTGCACGCAAGCGTCACATGCTCAAATTGCCTGGGCAGTTATTGCGCGCCTACTGGCCCTTATGTACCATTCGCCAACTGCGATAAAGATTATACCTGGGACGATGGGCGGCCCGTAACGCACTACTGGGGGAGTTGGTTGGGGTGATCGAAGCAGGCAGGACCTAGCGTTGCACATGGCTCCCATGGTCCTGCCATGATATCATGTGTTTTTCGTGTTCATGATGGTGACAACCCTCATTTGTGAGTTCAATCCCGACGATTCGCAGGTGAATAAGCATCCGGGATCCAATGGCCGGGGCGTTGGAACAGAAAGGTTTCCTGTAAACCTTGGTAGATCTCCAAACGGTTCATGCCTTGGTCTGCCAAAGCACAGAACGTGGGCGCAGTGCCAAAAATATACTTAGCAAACAGGCTAGCGCCTTCACTTAGTTTTATCTTTCTGTCCCTCGTATTTTTCCTTTTGGTATCCCAATTGCAACCCACTTTCAATCAATTGTTTAGAGCTAGCAAAACTGTACTTCAGCCGAATTTCTAAACCGACGTTAGCTGTGTCCCCGCCCAGCTCCTTCACCCAGTGCAGCTGAAAGAGCTCATCGCGTCGTTGTTGTTGTAGTCAGCCAAGTTGTAGATTCCTGGGTACACAACTCCACCCGTTGCCCGACCCCTGCAGCCGGCGTCGCTGCACGCCGTGTCGTGCGCATCAGTGTCTGGCGTGCGCAGCAAATCAGGTGTTGGCACCACTCACCTGTAGATCGTGCAGGTCAGACCGGAGTCGGGACCGAAACTCGATACTACATCGTTGAAGTCCGAGCCGACGCCGACGCATTGACCAGAGCTGCGAGCGGAAATAATCAGACGATGGCAAGGGGCAGATATTCGCCAGCCTGAACTCACTTGAATCCACTAACATACACCTAGAGTACCCACCAGTCCAAGACACAGTCAGTGCAGTCTTTGCGGCGATGGGATAGTGGCTGAGACTTACACAGCGTCCCTTGAAGTTGGCGTCGGTGCAGAAGTACACTCCGCCGTTGACCGCAGCAGGAGCAGGTTTCTGAGCTCATCGCGGTCAGTCACAAGAACATACCGTACGAGCTAGGATGGTTGGGACACTCACACCAGGAGTGGGCTTGGCGGCGTTGCTCGGGTCGAGCTCGGCAGGAGTGGTGACCTTGCCATCCCAGCCGAGAGAAGTCTTCCAGTCCTCGCGAGGCGTCAAGCCAGTGGGCATTGCGCCGGCGCTGTAGACAGCGGAGAGAGCAGCGATGGCAGAGAGAACGAGCTTGGTAGCGAACATGGTGAGCAGGAGGGCGAGAGTGGATATGGAGTAGAGATGTTGGCTTTGACTGGAGAGTGTGCAGAGCCTGGAGACTCTGTGCCGGGAGGGGGCACCTTTTAAAGGCCATCCCGCACAAGGCGAGTAGCATGTAGACCATAAGTCGGCGCATATACGGTGTGGTTGTACCTCAACCTTGAGCAACTGCTGAACCCCATCAGGTGAGCGTTCCCCATCGGGATGGTCCAGACCCCTTTGTCCATGTGACACAGATCCGTGTCACCGTGCTCTATCGTCCGCTGGATTCGAGTGGCAAGTGATCATACTGGGAGAAAGCCCTGCCTGCAACAACGCTAAGAATGACTCTGCTCGCTGCTTCCTGCTTCAGAGAACTTTCGCTGGCACGGGCACCGGTTGCCGAGCCCGAATGGGCCCCTGAAATCAATATCAAATGAATGACGGAAGCCATTCTGAACACGCATTGTCATAGACAGGGCTGTTGTAAGTCGAAATCAAGGTGTCGTGATTGACCCTACCCAATAATATTTACGATTGAACGAAACTGGATTCCCTATACAATTGATGACTGGCAGGTCTACTATACGGCTGGTGTGCGGGGCTTAGCCGCGAACCTCGGCAGGCTCTGGATTTCAACCGAGGCCGGCCCATCAGAACACGTGGAACTGACTCGATTCCCTTTGATCGCCCCAGTCCAGAGGTCCTGCCTCAATTGATTCATCCGCTGTGGTCGAATATGAAATTCAATTCCTTGGCGCTGCTTGGCGCGCATACCACTTACGGTGGTGCTCCGACCCGGTGGAGGTTGACATCAATGCGGTGCACATGCTCGAGAAGGAACCCCATGGTTCGGTTGTTTGTTCCGAGACGTACACGACCATAGCTATGTAGTGGCCGTATGGAAAACAAAAACTTCTCGAAAATACCTAAAATTAGCCTCACAACATGCTATATATTGTACATCCGCCAACCTTTAGCTACACACGAGTATTTTTCTCACATTTAAACTTATTCATCTCGTGAACCTAGGGAAGCTCTCAATTATGCAATTCAATGAATGCCCCCCAAATCAAAACAGTAGCAGATCCGTAATGTGCAGTATTCGTCTCGTGAACCTACCAACTTTGGTGACTAGGCATCAACGCATGATCGTGGGTTCCCATCATGATATGGGACCGACACAATTAGTATATGGTCGGGCAGAGGGCGCCTGTCCGGGGAAAACAATCTACCATCCGCATAGTGAAGACAGACTTCTTGCGGGTTTGAAATACCCCTGGCGAAATAATCAACTATTTGTGTTACTTGTTTCTTTGGTTAGAGAGAGGCAAAAAATCGTCCGCGTGTAAACTTAGTGAATGTGATATTGTTTCCCAATAGATAGAGGTATCCTCTGGGCATTTGTAGTTTTATCTATGCAAATACGGTAAAATGGGTAAAATAGGTGCAACAAAACATGTATAGAAGCCCTGCGTTCTTCAGCGCTCTCGGCTCGGAGCCGCAAGAATTTTGCGGGTCACATGCCTCACGATCCTAGCAATGTTCCCGCCGATACCCCATCTCGCTAAAATTCTACCTCTGAAGATGACGGAGTCTGGGTGCCGTGGTACATCCGTCGCAAGGGTGACACCCCGGGCAATAGATGTGAGTTTACAGAAGTATTCATATGGGGAAAACGGTAAAGCGCGGATAAATAAGAAGCATCCAGAAGTAGAACCGCCTTAGTTCGAATGACAGGAACGAACGAAAAGAATCGGACAAGCGAAAAAGGTCTTGGGGAGGGGGGATACGAGCGGAGAGAAACGAACGAATTGGGGTGGGCAAGGCACGAGTGACAGGTAGCACGGTTAGTGTGGGCGCAGCAGCCGTCGTCAGTCGGTAGACCGCCAAAAAGCGGTGAGCTCGACACTCGAGGTGAGCCGTGTCGGTCGCTCGAACAGCAATTTCGATTCAGGCCCGTGTTGGCCTCACCTCCCGGGTTATTTCCAACACAGCGTACGTGCCCGTTGGGTCGCTTGACCGCCTCTGGACTGCAGTGAGTATATAATACGCTTGCACAGCAAGAGCCTGGAATCCCAATTACTAGAGCCAGCCGGATTTTTCTCTTGGCTCCGATTGTTTGTGCTAAATGGAAACAATGGCGCCGGTAGGAATCCAAAGCTCAAAATCCAAGCGGCGTTTTGTAAGAAGGCTGGAGGAAGAATCTCAAGGTTCACAGAACATAAGAATGAGCATCAAATGCCAGGTCCAGAGCCGCCAGGTTGGGTTCCAGGTATTTGAGGTTCTTCAGATCACTTCTCGGCGTGGAGGTCGGTATCGCAGCATCTTAACCTTGATGCCAGCCTCAAGCATGAGAGCTGGCGCTAATGCCCTTGGGTGAGAGGTATGCCGAAAGACGAGTGTGGGGAGCAGGTCCCAGGAGTTGCGTTTGTACAGCATAGGTCACGTGACTTCGCGTGCCTCACGCCGCCCGTTTCTTTCTCAACGGCCGTGAATAGCCACAAACAGGCCATGAGGAAATTGTAACCTCAAACTCTTGTCCGCACTATTATATAACTCATAGAAATATTATCTTCGAATGTAGTAAACCGTCAAGGCGATGAGGCACACGCAAATACCACAAAATTTCACTTAGATTCAAGGAGCAATCAGGGCGCATACATCCGACCAAAGTTCTAAACCGACGTTAATCGTGCTCCCGCCCAGCTCCTTCACCCAGTGCAGCTGAAAGAGCTCATCGCGTCGTTGTTGTTGTAGTCAGCCAAGTTGTAGATTCCTGGGTACACAACTCC
>WSTK01000226.1:0-45887 GCA_019616945.1 Ceratobasidium sp. 414
ACCCGATTGGATACTGATATGGCACAGGTCACACCTTTTTTGAATTTGCAAGAAAACTGGTCGCATATACCCCCTGTGTTGTTTCATCCACAACTCCGCCAGTTCCACTTCAAACTTGTTCAAACTGTATGAGTTTTGTAGCCTACATGCTGTACTATCGATCGATGTATTTTATGTAATTATACATGGGCTGGCTCCCAGGTTATGGACTGATCTTTCCAAGCTAGGGTTTGACGCGACCGGTTTTCTTGCATACTGTATAATCCTCCTCGTACCAGCTTTCTCCATAACAAACGTTCTCGCCCGGAACCCAGTTCTCCCAACTCCCAGCAAATACAAATGTAGGATGAAGCCAGCAACAAGGCGTCCAACCTGTGGTCGAGCGACTGGTGTGGACGTACCTGTTGCAGTTGGCGAGCGCGGCCAGGGCTGCGCGTGCAAGGGGCTTAGCGGTGCGGTGTTTGGACCCGAGGAGGGTGCTGGTGACCGGGATCTGCCGGTGCGTATTGATTGGCTTTATCAACGGGTCACGATGGACTATATATATCCTTTATGATGAATGTAGGGTACGAATTAATGCGGTTAGGATTGTCGATATCATGTCGTATGACGGACAGGACACTCCCGAGCTCTACCTGGTGAGTCCAACGAGATCTATTGCGTGGGGTACGAATTCATTCGGTTGGGATCATCGACACCATGTTATATGGCAGACAAGGCACTCCCGAGGTCTACCCGGTCAGTCCAACGGCATTCATAGCTACTACGCACTCTGCCCTGCCTTTATTTGCTTCCGAAATTCACTCAAATGCTTAGCAAAATAGCAAGAAGGCCCCCTAACCCTCAACTCCCTGCTTTTAAAATTCACGACCTTGTCCTCACCACCGCAATCACCTCGATCTACCGCAGTCAGAACGCTCAACCGGTTCTCGCCGTTGTCGAGGCAGGCGGTTGTGTGGTTGATTATTCCAGCCGTTGGCAAGGTGTGTAGGTTTACCCTTGAGAGTAGATTTCGGATTAAGAGGCTGGTCGTAGGCGATCGATTATTTACGGAAGGAGGTAAGTCCGGATATTGTTGGGGCTGAGATGAATGCTATGCTTCAGTGAGTCTCCGTTTGTGGTTTGGCTATCATCTTTTGGCGCATGCTACCGCTTCCATCCTGAGATAATCTTCATATCTACTCTTCGCATATACTCCTTCCTCCCCAACCATCCCTCCATGTCAGGTAATGACAACTAACAATTGAATGTTTTGCTTATTTCAGTCACGCCGACTCGCTGGAGCACGAGCTGTCACGAGAACTCGGGAACGGCCGCCTATCAGGCTTTTATGCAAATTCGGATTCATCAACGAGCAGCCAGAGTAAGTTGACCACCACCTCGACAGCTCTCGAGTTTGTTTATGAAATATTCAGGTTTGGCCACGGCCCCGCTGGTCCGAGACGGGCGACAGATACATTATTAAGCTCCTCCGCGACCACGTCTTCCATCCACTGGACGCCCGAGCAAAGCCAGCGCTGAGCCTAGCGCATGTGTTTACAAACCCGGGCAAGGTGAGTTCGTCGCTCTCGTTGAGCGCATATATCTTGTTTGTCGCTCACGACCGTGGTGACAGTAGCATGCTGGTTCCACGTGGCGAGCACAACTGCCTGGTCGCGTCGTACAAGGAGGTCAAGACGTGTATTGACAGTGTTGATCGGTACGTTCATATTATAGACATTTTTTGGCCGGGATCAGATGCGTGGGTTGTGTATAGGGATTTGTCGAATGAAGGGCACAGCGACGGATAATGTTTGCTATTTGGAGTACACAAAAACGGCAGAAAATCAGAAGATAAAATAAATATTGTGCTTGACCGAACCCGATGGAGCCGTGAGCGGGTTGTAAGGGCAGAGCGGGTAATTACAGTCAGGCTAGATGTCGTCCGAATATCTCGAGGAAGACTTGCAACGTGAAGTATAGGTTCTCAGCGCGAGGACTTTGAGGTTACGATATCCGGGTAGCATACATGCTGGTTTAGAAAAGAGATATATTTGGCCAAGTGTGCCGGCTGGAAGAGCGGTTTGTAAAAATAGGGAGGTCTAAGATGCGGTAGTGTTTCGAGTCCTGACCGGGTGATAACCAAGGTGAGGAATATTGGTATTTGCTACAGGTAGAGGTGGGTGTGGATTAGTCTGAAATAAGAGAATAGGCGCGGTGCTTTTCGGCCATCCTAGCTAGTTCCTGCTAAAAGAGCTAAAAATTGACTACGTTAAGCTATATTATGACGGACACGAACCTATATTATATCCACATGAGATACCAATGACCCGGGCCCGGGCATTAGTCGTTCAGGATTCGAATCACCGTTACTTTCCATTGCACTCCCCTGGCATTCACACATCCCCGTTTCAGGTTTGGGTAGCTATACCTATATTGAAGTAGATAGCGATAGTACAAGAAGCGATTCATGAGACGAAATCCCTAAGTCGTCACGCTGATACAACGATGCCACATCAACCAGGCAATCCAGTGCGCTAGCAGTAAAGGCGGGTGATCAATGCATACAAGCTAGGAACCAAATCATAACGCCAATTCTAGTACCTAGTACGCAACAACCACCGCTGGATCGGACGGTGACCATAAAACAAATCAATACTGGAAGAGCCCAAAAAATGTGTGAGGCTCGGGCGCGTCCGATGGGTCAAGGCGCGCAATTTCCGCCTCCAGAGCTTTGTACTCATGTCTTCGACTTAGGCCAAGGTGCCTGTACGTGTCGGCAAGGTTTTTCATAGCAGCCAGCGTGTCGGGATGATCGTCGCCGAGTGTTCGCTTCATTCCCTCCAGCATCTGCACCTGCAGCGTCTCTGCCTGCTTGTGTAGACCTTGGTCGGAGTACGTCCTGGCAAGATTGCCCATCGCAGTGAGTGTGTGAGGGTGGTCATTGCCAAGTGTTCGCTTCCTTCTGTCCAACACCTGTACCTCCAGTATCTCTGCCTGCTTGTATAGCCGTTGGTCAGAGTATGTCCTGGCAAGGTTGCCCATAGCAGTCAGTGTGCGGGGATGGTCGTCGCCGAGTGTTCGCTTCCTTCCCTCCAACACCTGCACCCCCAGTGTCTCCGCCCGCTTGTGTAGACCTCGGTAAGAGTACGTGGTGGCAAGATTGGCCATAGCAGTCAGCGTATCAGGGTGATTGTCGCCGAGTGCTCGCTTCCTTCCCTGCAACACCTGCACCTGGAGCGTCTCTGCCTGCTTGTGCAGACCTTGGTAAGAATATGTTCCGGCAAGATTGCCCATAGCAGCCAGTGTGTCAGGATGGTTTTCGCCAAGCGCTCGCTTCCTTCCCTCCAACACCTGCACCTGCAGCGTCCCTGCCTGCTTGTATAGGCCTTGGCAAGAGTACGTCCTGGCAAGATTTCCCATCGCAGTCAGTGTGCGGGGATGTCCGTCGCCGAGTGCTCGTTTGCTTCCCTCCAACGCCTGCACCTCCAGCATCTCCGCCTGCTTGTATAAACCTTGGTCAGAGTACGTTCGGGCAAGATTGCCCATAGCGGCCAGCGTGTGGGGATGGTCGTTGCCGAGTGCTTGCCTGCATCCCTCCAACACCTGCACCTGCAGCGTCTCCGCCTGCTTGTGCCGACCTTGGTTGGAGTATGTGGTAGCAAGGTTGCCGACAGCAGCCAGTGTGTCTGGGTGGTCGTCGCCGAGTGCTCGCCTGTATCCCTCCAACACCTGCACCTCCAGCTTCTCCGCCTGCTTGTATAGACCCTGGTAAGAATATGTCCTGGCAAGATTGCCCATAGCAGCGAGTGTGTCGGGATGGTTGTCGCCGAGTGCTCGCTTGCATCCCTCTAACACCTGCACCTGCAACATCACTGCCCGCTTGTGTAGACCTTGGTGGGAGTACGTGTTGGCAAGATTGCCCATGGCAACCAATGTGTCAGGATGGTCGTCGCCGAGCGCCCGCTTCCTTCCCTCCAACACCTGCACCTGCAACGTCTCCGCCCGCTCGTGTAGACCCTGGTAAGAGTACGTGGTGGCAAGATTCCCCATAGCGGTCAGCGTGATGGGGTGACTGTCGCCAAGCGTCTCCTTCGTGCCCTCCAGTACTCGTATTCTAAGGGCTTTCGCTTCCTCGAACCGCCCAACCTCATGTAGGACACGGCTTAGGTATCTTGCGCTATCTAAATTAATGGTTCCTTGGCCTTCCAGGACTGAATTGACGTGCAGTTCTAGCGATCGGCGAAACAGATAATCTTGTGCGTATTCCCCTTGGTCAATCGATAAGGCAAGCAAAAATGTTGACTGAGCTCGCGCCACCTCCGGCGAATAAGGTATGACAGTATGGGCCCAGCCTTGCACGAGCGCATGCAGCTCGTAGATCCCATTAACGCGGTCGAAAGACACCAGCGAGCAGGATGTAATTTCGGTGATCGTAGTCAGGAACAAGTCCAAGTCCCACTTTCCATCAGAGTCGAGGAAGCCACTCAAGTATGATTTAGTGTCGTCCAACGCTCGGTCGTCTAGGTCGTTTAGGGGGAGTGTGGGTTTGAAGCTTTTTGTTCTAGCGGCGGCACGTTGAAAGATCTCCTGTGTAATCCTGTCCCGTTGCAGGTATGCCATAAGCCAAAGCATCTTCTGTGCACGCGAACTCAGTAGATCATAACTCAGCATCCAGGTAACATAAACCGTCTTCTCGTAGTTGCCGACCTTAAGTGGCATTTTGCTGTACTTCTCGAGCATCTCCCGCGGTCGTTTCTTGTACATCTCCCGGTATTGGTCAAACCCACAAGATGTGCGCCAGATGTATGCGCCTGCCTGCACAACGGCAAGTGCCATGTAGCCCAGATCCTGTGGAACGAACAAAAAAAAACGTCATTATACGTCAAAGTTGTCGTCTTGAACACGATATACCTGAACCAAGGCAGTCGCAGCCTGCTTGTCCTCATTCGATAGCCGCGCTCGGTCAGACCTCGCCACCGTGAGTAACAGCCGCAGGGATTCTTCGGGTTCCATGCTCGACACGTTGTAGTCCGAGTTCGGTCCCTTTGCTAGGAGCGCAACACCTCGAGCGCGCGTAGTTATGAGCACCCTGCCATGTGTCCCCCTTGGGAGGTAGGTCTGCAGATCAAGTGTGCTGTCGTCGGCGTTGTCGAACAAGAGCAGCCATGGCTTGGTGTACGAGCTCAGCCACCGTAACGTATCTTCGTGTGTCTCGCCAATCTTCCTCGCGATCGCAAATTCCCTCAGAGTACTCGTCAAGCTCTCGGCCGAAGTCGCATCGGCATAAATTACATCCGACCAGTATTCTCGGGTCCGTTCGACAGTTTGCAGCGCCAGTTGGGTCTTGCCAGCGCCACCGAGTCCATGAAATACGAATATACGGCGCTCGTGTGCATTGGCTGTGAGGCAGCTTATCGCTTGTTCGATCGGCTTGGGTCGCTCGGTATACACGGATGTCGGAGCAGGGCATTGTTTAACGCCGGAAAGCTGCTGTCCCGATGCCGCCTGGAGCTCTCCGTCTGAAAGGTAGCCAGTTAATTGTGCGACGAGCCGTCGTCGAGCTAAAACAGGAGGGCGTACCGATTTGCTCTACTGGTATGACTCCTTTCTCCTCTCGCATTGCTTTCACCACCCCCCACATCAACCTGTTGGTTTCCGCCTTTTGCATATACGCTCGGGTGTGAGCCTTCACTTCTCCTAGTCTATCCCAATCGCCCAACCGAACATCCTGCATTCCCTGGTCCACGTTCAGTCGAAAGTACGCGCCTGGAAATCCTCGGAATCGTGTGGCCATCGTTTGTGCCATTCGCTCGCTGTCGGTCGCAATGTCCCTCATCGCGGTAATCACGTTTGTAGGAAAGATCCGCTGGAATGGATTTGGTTCGGGGATCCGGATTGTGCTTGGATGTCCGGCACCGATGCTGACGATGCATGAGACACGCCTGTTTGGATAGATCCTCTTGACCTCCGCGAGCACATGTTCAATCGGGTTCCCGCATCCCATTGCGGCGTCCACGAAGGGCTGGCGGATTCCGTGCTCTACAATATCCATGCTCTTGAACATGTCTGGGTGAGCGGTGGTCGCACGAAGTGCCTCCCAGATCGTGCAGTTTGGTCCTGAGTCGACGAGAGCATTATACGAGCGGAAGGTGGTGGGTGTGCCAGAGTTCATGTTGTGTTTTGAGATCGCGAATACCATCCTTCGGAGCGAAAAACATTCGACATTAGTTCAGCTAAATATATGAAGCCAGTTGAACGACCTACGTGTTGCACTTTCGAGAGCTCACATCTAACATCGGCTCGTCCTCGTTTCCCGTCCTCTCTCGTACTATATCCTTCAGCGTCTTCTCCAGCTTCGAAGCCTTGAAAGCCGGCGTTCCGAACGTCTTCTCGTTCATGAACACTTCTTTGGACAGCCTGGCAAAAGTCACCATTGCCTCTTCGGTTGTCATTCCAAGTCTTCCGACAAGAGTCATTAGAATTCTAGGGAATGTTAATCAGCCAAACACCAAGGGTGACTGAGGCTACTTACGCGCCGGTACCAGCGCCCGCCACGATGTCGAAATACTCCTCAACTGACGGTGGTTCTGACAGTCCCTCCTCGAATTGTACTCTCTTCATCACTTGATCCAGCACGGTAGCAGTAGACAGGCCATTCGCACCGCCACTGTCTGATCAGTCCGAGTACATATTTAGTAGCGTCAGGTAACATATGCACACGCAATATGGAAACCTTGCTCACCCCCTACAATTATGGACAGACCTCTATCGTCGCTGTCACTATCTGACATCATCGGAGCTTGTTGAAGGGCCGGTGGGTGTGGTGGCGGTGGTTGGGAGGAAGGGTTGCTCCAGATGCACGCCATTAGCACAGCCTTAATGATGCCCAAAAGCGGATAAACCTCCTCCTAACCTCACCAGACCGGGGGCCAACGATTTTTCTTCTGCAGCACTACTCTTTGCGTTACCCTGAGGAAGCTCTGTTAGGATCTCAATGATAACGTACGCTGCTAAATGTTCGCTAAAATGTTTTGTGCGTCACGATTGTTCAGCCGACGTCCGCATTTCGTAATACCTGGTACCCGATTCTCTTTGTTCGTTTCGCTGGTCGGGTCCGGGTCGCCCAGAGTTGGACATTTAAATCTGGAGAACCGTCATGATTGTAAATCAAGCATAAATTATATCATATCATATTCGTGAGGTACTATACTGCAAGATAGTTCAACAGAGGTACACTATCGCAGGTTGAAACACACTTAATTATACTCTTGTTCTTTGCTGGAGTCGGCGACTCCACTCCCACTTATCCACCAGCTTATCGAACGCGACCCAAAGCTCTTTTCAAAGGCCCTAAAATGATCGTCATTTGCTCTGTGGTCTGGTACAGAGGGTTGTCAATACGATCACGCCAATTCATCCAGTGTACACAGTACGTACCTCTACCGACCGGCCCGCTCCTCGTACTACTTATATCTGAAATAGTGAGGACCATGTTTGAAGTTCATGCACCAGTGCTACATTTTGTACCTGCTCCAACCTGCTACAGAGGGGTTGCTTGTCCCCCACAACTTAAGAGTTCCGCCGCTTGGACCGGGCTTGTTGGCCATCGGCAGTGCAGGTACAGAATACCACCAGTAAACGCGCCGTCTATATGACCAAACAGTAGATCATGGAATTTGTGGCACGAGTAGTTGGTTCATAGGCAGCGGATGAACGTTGGGTCATGGCGCATCGTTCTGCAACGCCGAAGTACATAGCCAGGTTCTCGCCCAAGTCAGGAGGCTCGCGTCATCAAATCAACGATGGAGGGCACGGCGTAGAAAGCTACCAGTTCATCCACTGGAATATATAGTGCAGGATTACTGGTGTGGCATGCTTGAGGCGAGTTTGCCGGAGGGGCACCAGTGTTGCCATCAAAGTTCGCCGAAAGGAGCGAACAAGGTATCGCCAGCATTTGGGGGCTCAAGAACAGATGGGACTTTGAGGAAGGGGGAATAGAACCAAGATAGATTTTACGGTGTCGAGGTCGGGCTGGCGGCGAAGCACCATGGTCGCGGGATGTTGAGGACCGAGCCAAGATGGCGGTGATTAGTCACCCAGGCGCTTGAGGGCTTGTCCAACCACGCAGTTTCAGTAAGAATCAATTAGCGTATCTACTTCACAAAGAATAACGATGGGCTGTATTGTAATCACGGAATAAGGAAATATAAGTTTTGTTTGTATGTTTACCCGGCTCAACCGCGTTCTAGAGCACTCCTAAACTGTAGGTTCATGTCAACTATACGAATTCTCAGAGTATGATACAGCTCGATTCCAGGCAAATACCTCGAGAACGACTAACCGGATAAAAGATAGAGGCAACTCAATCCTTTGTGCTCTCATCCTTCGCCTGAATCAACGACTTCACCTGCTCTTTCAGCTTGTCACGTACCACCCACAGCTCCCCTCGTTCCTCCCACAGCTCAGCCCGCTCCGTCCACAGTGCGGACCTCTCGTCCCACAGTGATTGCCTTTCCCTTGAATACCAGATCTAATCAGCACCAAATCGTTCTACTCTGTACGCTCTTACCTCCACAGGCCAGCCCTTTCATCCCATAACCCTTGCCGCTCGACATACAACTGCTGTTTCTCGGCGTTCGCACCATCCAGCTCAGCACACAGAGATTGCGCGTTCGACACTCGTTCCAGCTCTGCATGTAGCGTTTGCTTTTCTCCACGCAACTTCCGGACCTCTTCCTCCAGCACCGAGACTTTGGCCATCTGAAGCGCGAGTTCAGCACGGAAAGTATCGGCAAGCGCTGTCTCCGGAATCGCAACGATTGGTTGTGGCGCCGGTGCAATGGGACGTTGGGCAGCCAGTTGATCCCTGATCAGAGAAAATTCGTGTTGAATTATGTTGCGTAGTTCTGCGGCGGTGGCTGCGCCTTCGCGTGTGTCGGGGGACACGAAGGGGTTCGCGACATCTGCCTCTCGGCTAACGATGGTCGTGGGCAAAGGTGGTGAACTAAGAAGGTTTAGAACCGCTCCTGTTTGGACAAACGAAGAGGATAGCTCACATATGACCAGATCCTGCACGGGCTCGCTCAATAGACACATCGGAATCGGAATCAAAGCTGGCCAGCGACAACGATGGCGAGGGCGGTACGCTGTCACTGGGGATAATAACTGTGATCATCCTTATAATGAGAACTATAGTGTCCTCTGGTCCCGAATATGTTCAAGAGAGTTCGTGCAGTGGACTGTGGTGGTGGCTCACAGCAGACCGGTGGTCTGGGCCTTTGTATTACATAAGCCTATAGGTACACGTGATGAATTAGTCATCCAAATGTCTGCTCGACGCTCATGCTTGGAACTAGCTACATTGCATTGGGATTTCGACAACAAGTGCAGGAAGCTGTTGGGAGATATCGCTATCTAGTTCTGGAGCACATAACCCTCGGTTCTAACTTCTCTATACCATCTCCATGTATGCAATGGCAGACCTAAAACTCGCCAGGTCAACACCAGGTCTAGAAAATAGGTCGAACCCTCCAGTAACCATTGGTGCCAGCTGATTTCATTCAATTATAATTCTTATTTAAAGACACGGAGGTTATATGTCGACAGGAATTCCAGAGGGCAAACGTACGGCCTTGGTCGAACTTTCAAAATCCCCTGTTACGCTCTCTTTGAGGCGCCAAGCAGGTTCTCCAGGAATGCGTCCGAGTTTGGTTCACGGCCAAGGAAATCCTTTGAGTCAGCCACAATGTCAGTATGGCGCGCAAAGGTTATTTATTATATAGGATTTCGCGATTTCGACATACCTTGAGCGAATCGAGTTCGTCTCGGCTTGCGCCAGGCTTCAAGATCTTATCACGGTACAGTTTACCTTAAGATACCACACAATGATTATCCACCTGTACCAATTCTCCCCTTCGGTCCAGAACTCACCTTTGGCAGGATCCAACGGCGCACCCTTGAACACCGTCTTGTACATATCCGCCGCAAACACAAGCGAGTACGCATAGGAATAGTAGCCCGCATCGTACCCACCCGTAATGTGCGCAAACGTTCCTTGGCCGTGGGTGACTACAGCGCCGGACTTGACAAGCGAGGTTTCCTCTCGGACTTTGCCCCAAAGCTCGCTATAGTCGATGTTGGCTGCGGCAGAAATATGGATTTATAAGCTATATGCGTTTATTAAAGTAAAATTTAACGCTCACCGGGCTCGGTCTGAGTATGAACTTTGATATCGTACTTGCCAAAGAAGATTTGACGAAGGTAGAAAAGCCCAACATTCACGTATCGGCTATATCCCATTCCAGTTCGGATAAACGTGCATATATAAATAAAAGTCGTCCAGCACGTACCTATCAATCAATTTCTTGATAATATCATCCGAAAGCGGTTCCTTCTTCTCAAAATGGCTCGACATCTTTGTCAGGACTTCAGGTTCCCAGCACCTACGACCCTGATCAACAACCAATCTATTAATAGCGTTCAACGTTACGCACCAGTTCTCCAACATCTGACTAGGCGCCTCCACAAAGTCCCTCGCAACGCTCGTCCCATGGAACCGTGCGAACCGAGTCTTGCTCAACAAGCCATGGAAGACGTGGCCTAAGCACTCAATATTAGCTAGACGCGATGCAATATAAAATTGAATTACCCATTTCGTGGAAGAATGTAACAACATCATCGTGCCGCATCAAAGCTGGACGGCCCGGCGTAGGCTTGGCGAGGTTAGCGACCATCGCGGCGACGGGGTAGGCACGTTCTCCCCCGAGACCGGTGAACCCTGGTAAGAGAGGCCAGACAGCTGCGTGAGAGTACTTGGATTCTGTGTGGCGGATAAATTAGCATGGAGGGGTCAGAAAGGCATAACATTGCGCACCACGCGGAAACAAGTCCAAATAAGCCCATCCCAAAAAGTCGCCCTCGGCTTTAGCGTTCGCGTTCCAGACCGCGAACTGTTGCACCTCTGTACCAGGCGCACTCAGGTTTCGGACCTTGGTAAATCAATCAGAGAACGTACCAGGATGCCACAAGTTACCCTTGACCTCCTCGAATTTCACACCCAACAAGTCCTGGTAGATCTCGAGGATGGTGGGGACGACGACATCAACGGGGAAGTATTCTTTGACAAGAGCGTCGTCGAGGGAAAGCGACTCTTCGACGTAGAGCCGATCGTAATACCTGGAGTTCGTGGTTTAATTTTAATTAATACAGCTAGGGCCGGGGCGCGACGATACCTGTAGTCCCAAATATAAAACTGGCCATCATATGGGATACCTAGCTTCGCGTGCTCCTTCTCTTTCAGCTTGAGAAGAGTCTCTCGATCTTTAAGTCCAACCGGGCGGAGTTTCTGCTCGAGGTCAGTCAAGAACTGTTGAAAGGTGTCAGCATGTGCAATTCCCAATAAACCTGCAGGACCACTCACGTCAATTACTGCTTGAGAAGTCTTGATCATCTTGTCCTCCTCAACAAAATCGGCCCAGGTCTTGTAACCAAGGAGCCCGGCGCATAGACGGCGCAACTCGAGCGCACGTGTAAGGAGAGGGACATTGATCTAAAATTTAATCAGCGATATAACATGTGGGAGGTAGAGAAGACGGACCTCGAGACGGTTCTCGTAAGCAACGTGGGCACGTTCGCGAGTTTTGGGATTTTGGGCGTACTTGAACTAAAATAATAATAATTGATTAACAACCATACACAGGAATATGAGCTAGAACGAACCAAAGGGAAGATATCTGGAGTTTTGAATGTAACGGCAAGCTTATCGGTCCCTTCGACCGGAGTGTACCCTTTAACGACATCCTCGGGGACACCCTTGAGCTCCTCGGGGGTGAAGGCAATAGTGCCCTAGAATCCACGAGTAGATTAACACACGTGCGAAACGCCAGCATTTCACAACTCGCCTTTTCCTCATTAAAGTTCCTTCCAAAGTCGGTGCACACCACGGACAATTCCTTCTTCAATGCCATGAGCTCCTCGCGCTTGTCGTCTGGCAACGCCAACCCAGCCCTCTTCCCATCCATAATCATCTTATTCACCAGCCTCTGTTCCTCGAGACTCAACTTCTCTCCTTTATCCTTGGCGGCAAGCAATGCGTTGTAAACATCC
Organism: Ceratobasidium sp. 414; assembly: GCA_019616945.1. Classification (NCBI taxonomy): domain Eukaryota; kingdom Fungi; phylum Basidiomycota; class Agaricomycetes; order Cantharellales; family Ceratobasidiaceae; genus Ceratobasidium; species Ceratobasidium sp. 414. The sequence continues at coordinate 12,088 of WSTK01000226.1, forward strand.
ACGCGCATCGAGCTTTCGATCCCAAACTCGCGCACGAGTTTCTCGGCCTCGGTAGATGCGTCGCGTAAAGCCTCGTTGGGGGATACGTTCTGGTAGAAGGAGAGAGGTTCGCAAGTCGCGTCCAAGCGAGCTTCAGCGAGGGCAAGAGGGAGGAATACGGTGCTAAAGGTACATTTGTCTGCTGGTAGCGCGGCGATTTGGTCCTGAAGAGTGCGTGAGGTTGCGATTGCCTCTTTGGTGAGTGAGAGCACGGTTTCCGGAGTGTGGTCCCACCGAAGTGGGGCCTGCGGTGGCGGGATATCTATTCAAGTAGCACCGAGTTAGATTAATCGTAATCGAATTGATTAATGCGACCTACTGATCGACATTGGCTTTAATTTGAATAACGATGAGGCGAAACGAGATGTGCGAGGCGCAAGTCCGATCCCAACGCCAACTACGGTGATGCTGAGGATGGCTCGTCGAGTGGGTGTCGTGGGTCGCCAAAGCACTGCCAGAGAACGTACCAGCATCGATTGAGGCCGACGGATCCGGAAGTCGAGCACGTGATTCTTGGTCTGGGCCTTTGAGTGGCGCGTAGTGGCTCGTGGCTACTCGTTAGAACCTGGGTTGCGCAACCACAGGCGGCAATTCTGAATTGATTCCCTTCACGTAACTTGAATATTTATGGTGTTACAACCAGACTCAGACACTCGTGCAGAAAGGCAGCCCAAAATCTATCCAAATTACAGTGGACTGCGAGATTCTTGACCTTCGCTACGGTCATGCGGTGAACCCATTTTGCAATACATTTGTCCGCTGCCAGTGAGGGCTGGGCGCCTGGCCCGGGGGGCCGGTATGCACGTGACACCGTGAACCACTAACCGAACACCTCACGCTCCACCGGCATCTGTCTAATTCCCCAATCACGGCCAGTGCAATCGAATCGGTTCTTGTACACATGATCTAGCAGGCTTGATATATAGACTTTCCCGCACTCGAGATGCTGCCAGCCTGGGGCTTGCCAACTGCCGTCGCTTTGACGTCGCGATGCCAGTCGCCTAGGAGCACGTTGAAGGGGTTACTCGTATTTTTGGTCTTTCAACAGGATGTCATATATTGAAGCGGCGGCATAAGGCTAGGATCGAAACTACATTGGTTGTGAGCCCTGTTTGACTCCTGACAGCTACCCTGTCTTACCGTATTATTAATTAGGATTTGCCGAGCCCGCTTTCAGATGAATGCTTCTCCCGCTTGCAAGTTTATCCTCCCTTCGTTCGATATCTCGACGTTTTCGGCGGCGAATTTGAATGCCCCGTCAGCTATGCGATGAGCCATGCTGCGACTTTACTCTCATACACCAAGGATCATGATCTCTTACCTAACTTACAGAACTTAAGTATGAACACGATCAGTCACGATATGGCTTACCTCTTCTGGTTTAAAGCCTTCGTTTCAGGTTCTTTACTTGATGTCCGATCAATTGCGTCATATCTTTTCGGCATTCCATGTGCCCGTACCGGTTGCCTCCTCCCTGGTCAGATATGCTGCGCAGCGGTGCCCACGTATACATACTCTGGGAATCTCCGTTCTCGACGAGTCTCCGGCTAATATGGACCATTCACTCGAGCATACAGCCTTCACCGGCGTTGAAGAGCCGCTCGCTCACGTCTTGGCGCAGGCTAGGACACTTGTAAACGTGACCGGCGGCATGATGTTTGACCGAGATATTTTCGAGGCTCTTGGACGCCTCCCTTTTCCTGCGCACTTGGATATCTGGTATCTGAGTGGTAGGTACGGCGGTGTAGGCCCCCGTCTAGCGGCTACGCGGGTCGACCACGGCGCTTTCCCTGTACTGAACCAAGTTTCGCCCTCCAATATAACTGACGGTGACATCGATTATTTCTGGAGAATGGCTCCTTGGTCAAACGACTCGATACTTTGGATTATGCAGGGTGGATAACAAATTGTTTCGTGCTGTATTCTTCGGAAGTCGACTGGAATTCATTTGTACCAGGACCGTATACTCGGTTGTTCAGGTTCAACCAGCAGGGATCGTGCGACATCGATCATACCGACAGAAATCGTGGTAGCGATTTAGGATAGATGGTCTCGGCTCAGCATACACCCGAGCAAGCCGAGTATATAGTGGTTGTCCTTCAAGCGCCGTGCGGTGACCACGCCATGGTTACGATGCACACGTGACGCACTCTGCGCCTTTCCGCCAGACACCACCTCACCCAATTACGTACACGTAAACTCTCGATGCCCAACAGCTTCGAATCGATTTTTAGCCTACCAGAACTTGCAGAGCTTGTGTGCAATTTTGCTAGCCCTCGAGATGCTGCCAGGTTGGGTTGTACCAGCCGTCGGTTGTTTGGGATCGCAATGCCAGTCGTGTGGGAGCACGTTGACGGTGTGGTTCCAATATTCAAGCTCGTAGATGGATGCGAAATATCATACTATCAAGACAGAAACGACTTCGAGGTTACCTCCGTGGTAAGTTCTACCTTTTTCTTTCGCGGAGCCATCACCTTCCGGTTACTTTTACTAATCTAAAACCCCGAGCTAGAATTTACCAAATATACTCTCAGATGGTTCATTTGTGCGACTTCGAGTCTATTCATCCTTCGTCAAGAGTCTAGACATATTTGGCAAGAAAGCTGGAATTCACTACGGGATGACCAACGCGTCAACATTGTTGTCCTATACCGACCATCATGAGCTCTTACCAAACCTACGAAAGCTAACCACGAACGAATTTAGCTTCATGATCGCCTATTTCTTCTGGTTCAGAGTTTTTGCCTCGCGTTCCCTACTTGAAATCCGGCCAATCGTCCTCAAATACACCGACATTCCGTTCGTCCCTGTACCAGTTATCTCGGCCTTTGTCGAGTCTGTCTTGCAGCGTTGCCCTCTGGTCCATACCCTGGGGCTCTTTGCCCGCAATGGCTCGCTGGACGAGCTCGATCACGACCTAGAACATCTGGCCTTTACAGGCAACACGGGGCCACTGCACCAGGCCTTGGTGCAGGTTAAAACACTTGTGAACGTGTCTGGCAGTGCAATGTTGTTCGACCGGGACATTTTTACCGCTCTCGGGAAACTTCCACTCCTTACTCGTCTAGAGGTTCGTTACGAACGCGACGACGACGACGACGAGTCTCCTTTGAAACCGACGCACGTCGAAGATGGAGCTTTTCCCTCTTTGAGGCACGTTGTTTTGTCCAACGTGACTGATAGCGACATTGGGTTCTTCTGGAATATGCCTACCCTGGCCAAACGCCTGACGACTGTCGACATCACATTTCATCATGATCCAGCCGATCCTCGTCATCATTGGGTCCGGCGTGACTTTGTTACTATGATGTGCCACAATAGTCCAAAAATTACGGACCTTCGGTTTGATTTTTTGTTCGATTTTATACCGGAAGATGAGAATCCGCCGCCCATGTTCAAGCTTACGGAGGAAATATTCCAGGCGATTTCAGGTCTTTTCTTGACCAAACTTGACCTCTCGAGAACTAGACTGGGCTTTGCGGATGGCATCCGACGGTTAGCAACGGCCTGGCCCGAGATGGAGGTGCTGAAGTGGACAGCGCAGCACGTCACGCTGGAGGAGCTATGCCTTTTTGCTGAGCATATGCCTCGCCTTCGACATCTAGCACTCGAGATCAAGATGGTTCCTCTTGCCCAAGATCTTGATCTGGAGTGCGTATCTACATTTAGGCAGCCCGTACTGCGAATACTGGAAAGCGGATTCCACAGACTTTGCGAGTTTACCCCAAAGGAGGGCTGTAGGCTTTACCAGTAAGCAGACCCAATGGCAAGGTCTTTTATAGACTTATGTTACCACAGATACCTAAAAGCATTATGGCCAAACGTACAATTAATCACGCGTACAGATATGTGGGGTGATAAAATCCATGCTCGAAGACAAGATCTTATGTTGTTGGCCCTGTTAAATGTGGCACTCTTCAGGGTTCAGCCCGGCGGCAAGTCGTCAGGCAGTAACGAACTGCCTAGAACAGAGGAGATGATGAGGACCGTTTGGGAATTAAGCGACCCATCTTGTGAGTTTAATAGGTCATATTTTAAGCCTTGGAGAACGTGACGTACTAACATCAAAACCACGCATATAGGGGGAGACCCATCGCGAGATCAGGCTAGACGTTTACCCCCTGAGGCGATGTAGTCTCAAACACCAGAGAACGTATTTCTCCCAATATGATTTATCACATTGTGTAAAGTTCCAACTCCACCCAACTGCTTGTTTGAAATTTACCCATAAATAACTATCATGGCATTATTTACTCGACTACGAGAGATATCAGGAAATGTCAAACAGGAATGCAATCACATTCGTATATTCCCGGCTGTCATGGTCCAAAGGGCGGCGAAGCCTTCGCCAACTATGCGGACTTGCATTGGAACGAATTCGTGATATCGTTGAAGTTGTATTCCCTCAAGTCGCCTGAGCCTATATGATTCGAATAATTGGGCTAGCCAGTAGGTACAATCCGCGAAATACTAACCCGAATCCGCAATGTATCCTCCCAGGTTCGAGCCTTCGTAATTATTGTCACTGGGACGGGCCGTTAGTGAATATAGTTGTGCGATGAACTTAGCGGGCCCCACCTCCAAAGCAAAAATATTATGGCTTGGCTTGGCTGGAAGCTACTGATCTTGTTGCTGCAGCTTTCTGGTACACTGATGCATGTATTCAAACTAGAGATACTGGTCAGCCATTTGCACTAAATAGGGGCATAATTTTCACTTGCGGAAGACCAGCTACCGCCTAGTGGAAGCAAAATTATATCAATTACGAGTGTCTGATAAGTTGCATTCGTGGTTGCATTCACGCAGGGGGAGGTGAAATTACGTAACGCCATCGCAGAATATGATGCTAGGATTGTCCTGTCAGGGTGCCACAATAGCGGAAGCAGCTAGGACACCACCGAACAAGGATAGGGCAGGCATGCAAGCAAAGCGCATGATTGAATGAAGGTATTAGATAGGTACGAAGCGAGGTTGAGGATATGTGAACAAGAGGTGGTGTCGTTCAAACGACTCAAGCAAGCATATGTACCAGAGGGCCAAGCGGCTGACCCCTGCTCAACAATGTTGCCGCTCCGTACTCACACGGCTGTTGCGCCCCGCTATGACGCTGGGCCCTGTGGCTAGTTCTAGTGACTAGCCCGTTGGAAGGCACATTGTGGAGTTCGTTGATTCAACTAACGAGTGCCCCCAAGTGCAAATTTGCAACCAGGGCCCCTTGACATGGCTTCTGTTGAAAGGCTATATTACGGTGCATATAATCACATTTATGAGTCGCCTGTAAATATTGGGTTTGATATGGGCGAGAGGGGGTCATCAAATGGATTTTTTCAAATCCACGTTGCAGACCCCGGACCAAGTTTTACAAGAACCCAGAAGTAGAAGCTACAAGTATGGGAGTAACGCGGATTAATTCTCTTTGGGGTACCAAAAATACATCAGACGATACGAGATGGGATCCCTGCATCTCAAACACCGAACAATCGATCCCCTATCTTGCGACGGACATTTCTCCTTCATCTCCCGTTATATGGCTGTTTGAGAAGCTGCCTGATGCTCGTTCCAGTCCTCTTGCCACTGTTTTCCCCAGCTGCCAAAATCTTTGATCGTACCAGTCGATGTGTAGTGCAGCCCTTTGACCGGCTCCGTCACATCATGGCTATGATGACAAAGTCAACAGGCTGAACCAACGCGCGTGTGACTCCACTCACACATCCTTCATATGAGACTGAAGCTGCAGCAAACCTTTGATCGTAGGATGTAGCTGACAGTTGCGACAGAAAATGCACGCCGCATGCTGGCCGGTGTTTGATGTATCCGAGTTATTCGCATCAAGCGCCTCTTGCTTCGTCAAACGCTGAGCAAGAGGCTTGGAAACGGAGCTGGAGTTTAGGTCATGTATGTTATAAAAAGTAATCGAAGACTCGGTTTTGAACCGAGGCTCCTGAATCTGCAGCTTGCCCCACAAGTGGACTTCCTGTCGATAGTGGTCTACCTAGGCCCGACGTTCAACTATCAATCACAATGCACTAAACAGACTCGTGGTAGCTCACCATTTCCTGCCATTTCTTGGGCTGGCAATCGTGGCATCGCCCACACGCAAACAATGCGCCAATCACCAGGAGTTCAATATAGGCAATGTCCGGCATATTCAGGTCCGATAGTAACGCCTTCGCGACCCCTTCAGCCTCCAAATGTCGATATATGCGCGTCGAGTTCATGCTACTGGGAGTCTGGGGATAGGGGCACCCGGTTGGGTTCTTGTAGTAATGAGGATAGTGAAGCATAGGGCCTTGAAATCCGGGGCGGCCGGGCTTTTGGAGGGAGAAGATGGTGTCAGCACGAAGGAGCAGGCGGAGGTCAGCCGAGAGCATTTCAGTAGTCGACGTCGATTCTTTGACCTAAAGTTCGACTCTGTAAGCTGGACGTGGTTGCACGAAACAGGAAATTGCACACCTTTACGAGCGGATTTGGCAACTCATGGTCAGACGACTCGAAGTCTGATCTCCACCACTCGACCAACTCCTTTTCTCCTTCTTCACGCCAGTTCCAGATACACCGCGCTGTCTCTTCGGGGTCTCGCTTCAAGCGGCCAAGGATCACAGATGGTTCGAAGTCGTGAACATCTGAGAAAAGGGGCCAGCTGAGTACGGTCGCGGCAGTAGGGTATGGGTATTCTTCAAACGGGTTCAAATTAGGCGATGCCAGTCCCGCGAGAGTTAAGAAAAAGTTCGTTTCAACACCAAGTACCCTAAGAACGCCCCTGTACGGGTGATAAACCTGTTTGATCGCTTTAAGCGCCTTGCGCATGTAAAGGCATTGCTCGCGAGTGGACATGGTGAGACTTGGATCGTCGTTCGCATTCAATTTCACAAATTTGAGATCGTCGCCGTTATTGAAAGCCTTGTAATCATTGACTGGATCTCTTCTGGGATAACCACGGAGATTTTCTAGCTGCGCCACCTGCATCGGGGTAAGTTTGGGATAGCACAGGAATCGAACTAGCATCTCCGCAAACTGGTGAGCGGGTTGGTTAGATCATATTCAACCTTCAAGCCAAACAAACTCGCCTTTTCATGCTCGTGAGCGAGCTTGTGTTGCTCCCGCTCCCAGATGTCCAACCTTGTCCGATTTCTGGAGTGTGAAAACCGCATCTGCATAACATAATAGGTGCGGAGATCCCGGCGGAGACAGTGAGGAGATCCATCAACAAACTCTATTTCGGTTTCTCGTTTGTGCTTGCTTGGGACCGTAGGAGTTTCTGCGAAGAACTTTTAGACCAACGAGCAAGAAACACGAGTTTGAACATACTGAAAATCACAGACAGGTAGGCTTCGAGAGGATTCCCGGTGTGGTTTGCAATGCTCCACACATCAACGAGTCTGAATAAATAATTCTGTCGTAAGAACAACTCTTGGTCAACATGGTACAAATAACTTACTCGGATATAGAGCAGGGCTCGCATAAGCGAACCCGCAACTTGGCGTAGAGCTTGACGTCTTTACCCTTGCCACAGAGCTGACAACAAGCCGAACACAAATTTAAAATAAATGAATAAGCAAAGAACCCAACACATCGAGATAAGCCTACCGAACACTCGTTGAAGAACGCCAAAACCGCATACTGTGGCGACGATATTCCCTGAGGACGCACGGGGAGCCTCGGTGTTTTCCGCTCCGCGGCTTCCCATATGTCGGTGGCAGATCTGCTCATGAGCATAGTACGCAAGGTTTTGCAGGTACGGGCTAAGGCGAGTAAACCTCCGGGTTGGACGTTGGACATGATTTGGAGCACACGTTGGACCAGGAATCTACGCGAACCTCCGCTCCGGCTTACCTGGCTGAATACTTCAAGCGGGATCGTAAAGAGTCTAGAGAACCCCGAACGCGGATGTTCTGAGAGTGGGAGGTTTGGAAGGTTAACATAACACGCTTCCATCAGGAACGATATGTAGATGTTTGACTGACCTGCGTTTCCGGTGGCGAGTGGCAAGCCCTTGCCTTCCTCGCGGTCGATTGCTAACATTTCTAGACTGGATGACACTAGAGCCATAGACGGGGAGAGTCGAAGTGATATTAGCACTAGAAGAACTAGCAGACTGGTACGTACGCTGGTTCGCCACATCAACCCCGGAGTCAACCTGGGTCGTGACAATCGGTTTGCTAGTATATACAAGTAAGCGAATCTAGAAAACGGGACAATTGCAGTATAACACACCAAGTACTATGCATTCTCTTCACTTGGTACGACGAGACAACGCGTGTGGTGGAAGACAGAGGGCGGGTGTACCGGTCTCAAATGAAAGAGGATATGGTTCCGGTGTGGCGTGAGACTTTGCACGTGACTGGATGTCCACTAACCAAGACACGAATCCTATTTGTTCCCGCATATATCATGTATAAGTCGCTATCACTCAACCGTCAGGATTACGTTAAGCCACCCGTGGTACGGGAGAAAAACGTTAAACGCTGGCTGCCCTCCGTCGAAATGGCCTGGAACATTGAATTCACATTTGCGTTCGTCTCCAAGAGAAGCTCCAATATTGAAACCCATCATCTTAAAATTCCTCTGCTCCTGGTAGAGCTCATATTAAGAATACGTCACACAGAACATGGCTTAAGTTGAATAAATAGCTCCGAGACGATTCCGAGACCTTGTGCCTCCGCTAGCTTAGCGTTTCCATTTCCTTCTTCTGTATGAGCGTAAGCTCGGGGTACACCAAGTACCGTTGCAGCATTTCTCCGAACTGAACACAAGCGTTCGTCAATGCCTCTACCAAGATGCACTGTACAATGCATACCTCGTCATGCATCCGAACCTCTTCACGCCTGTCCTTCTCCCATGCTTGCAAAGTCCCATAATCTCTAGCCTGGACCAGCTTCCAATAAGCCCCCCTCACACGCTTCATATCCCGTCGGAGATAAAATCTACACGGTTTCGGTTTGGCCTCTGTTGGTAAAACCTCCACATACGGCGAGCACGCATCTCGAGATACAAATAATTCCAAGCGGAAGTCATGAGGCTCCGGATAGCACTCGATCCTGGTCGTTCAGAAGAGAATTCAAGACCCTACACGTCGAAAACAACTACGCGACTCACTCGACTATACAACAATGCCCACACAACCGAACTCGTAAATGAGGTTTAACCCCGAGTTTCGTTCCCATTCCACAGCACTACCAGCAGCGTCAATCAGCCAACTCTCAAGCCTGACGTCGGAGATCTCACATACCGTGCAAGCACTCGTAAAAACCAGCGCAGCATACTGAGGTGCGGTCATAGACGACGGACAAGGCGGGAGTCTAGGCACTCCCCGTTCTGAACTCCGCCAGATCGCAGCGCCGGAAGGTCTCAAGAGAATGTTCCGTAGAAATTTGCAGGTACGTGTTAGGGTGAGCAGATCTCCCGGGTTGAGCATTGAGAGTATCTAGAAGCGAATTGTCAAGTTCAGTTCGGAAGAAAGCCTTAAATGGGACCCTTACGTGTATAAATAGTTCGGAAGGAATGTTTAGTAGACGATGCAGCAGCGGTTCTGGTATATTTATAAGTTGGGCTGGCCCGTGCGTACAAATCCAGATGTGCGGGCTCACCTCCAGTCGAATCCACCAAGGTGCGTTTTATCTTGCGAGCACGTTTAACTGGCATAACCGCTGTATTGGGAATCAAGAATACGAGTAGAACTTAAGCGTCCGGTGTAACAATCTTCAATTTTACTCACATTGCGGGGTACTTCCTCCTTCCCGCCCCGAAGCAGCGAGCCGCGTCAAAACAGGCATCCTAGCATAAAGAGAGTTAAACGCGTGAGACGCGAAAAATAATTTTGGGAAGAATATTATCGTAAGTATGTCTTGGGAGGGAAACATACGTTTATTAGTTGTGGGAGAGACGGTGGGTGGCGGTGGCGGACAGAAGTGGATTCGATCCTTAAATGTGGCGTGAGAACCTGCACGTGACGTCCTCGGGTTTTCGCCGTCTTCTGTTTTCACCCGAACACCGCGCATACATTCGCCTATCACTATCCCCGTATAGCGGAAAGTTCGAATTGATACATTGTAAACTCTAAATAGTAATTGGTACCCGATTAACAATAGTCCAATCCAGTGGGTTGTAGCAAACCGCGCATGACCCAAAATGAAAACTTACGTGATATGGGAATTACATGTGTGGTTTATTACACGAAGTTGAGGGTAACGCCCTGTTGGAAAGGTACTGACCAGCCTTGCGAGTTGACCACAACACTTGCCCTGTGCTGAACCACCTTTCGCTCCACAATGTAACCGACGGTGACATCAATTATTTCTGAGGAATGGGTTCCTTAATCAAATGGCTCACATATCTTTATATCACATTTAATTCTGAAATCACTAGGCCTGACTATAACTGGGTTCGACATGACTTTGTTCCTTTGGTATGTCACAACAGTCCCCAGATTACCCAGCTCCAACTTGACTTCACTCTGTATATCGATGGAGCACCTTACCTGGTATCCAGCCATATTCTTACCAAGGAAACCTTCCAGGTCATTACAGCCCTGACTTTGACTATGCTCGCTCTGTTGGGATTCAACCAACAGAGTCGCCAACAGTGAGCTTCACAAGCTTGGACTCAACGCTTCTTTCTTTTGTCCTAAGTTCCATGGGGACATCATTGTTACAGTAACTACTGTTATGTCCTCTTGCCATGTTGATCATGTCGTTCCTTTGTGGTCCCCTTTGTTACATGTGGACATGTCTGACTTGCCTAACTACGAAGACACATGGCTGTATGACTCATGATGTGTTCTGATTGGCTCGCTCATGTATGACTCGCTTGCCTCACATGTATATAAGAGAGGTCTCTGGAGAGCCAGACTCTCCATCCGTTGATACAATCTTATCCTCCATTCTTCTGCTATCTCCTGGGTGTGCTCTCTACAAGGAAAGACTATAGTGAAGGCTTTAGCACATCACTGTCTTGTTCTAAGAAGCCAACATGCTCTTTCAGGGGCTAAATTATATGTTGGATGCAGCACCAAGTGACTAGCAACATCATTACCACCGATGGACTGAGTGCTGGAGTACACGTTTCATATTGCTACTCTCGAAGAGCTGCAGTTGATTGCAAAACACATACCTGGGCTTCAAAATTTGAGGGTTAAGATAAAGATGGTCCTGCTGCCTGCAGATCTAGATGTTCGTAGTCTAGGTGCATTCCAGCAACCTCTTTTGAGAGAGCTAGAAAGTGGGTCCAACAATTACTCCAGAAGAAGGCCTTGACAGGCTCTACTATTGGTGGATAATGGTGGTGTTTGGGTGCTTTGCGATCTTATAGTTTCTTAGGTACCTCAAGACACTATGTTCTCATGCTCATGATCTGTCTGCACACCTCGTCCCATATGAACCAATGCCAGCCCGAAGAATGAATCTAGCTCTAGTACACTCTTGAACGAGGCAAAATACATGGCGTATCTCAGTGGCACCACATGAACTGGCGTTGAGTTGTCAAGCACCGAAGGGTTTGTCAAACAAGAAATTGTTTCAGCTGGTGGGTCCAATTGGCCTTGTTTCAGCTTCTCAAGGATCAGGGTATGAATATCTGGGTGGGCGACCAGGGGTCATTGTGTTACAATTTATGACTTGTGCAACAGCCTTTCTTGCTTAGATACTTTGAATTATGCAAGCTGTATGGGATAGCAAATTGTCTCCCGCTGTATTCTTTGGCAGTCCTACTAGAATTCATTTGTACCAGGATTGTACTGGCTGTTCAGGTTCAACCAGCAGGGATCATGCGACATCGATCATACCGTCAGAAATGGTAGTAATTATTTAGTACAGATGATCTCGGCTCAGCATATACCCGAGTAGGTCGGCGCTTGTATGGGCCGTGCGGTCGCGATGCTCACGTGACACACTCCGCCCTTCGGCCACACACTTACGTACACGTAAACTCTCGATCATGCCCAACAGCTTCGAATCGATTTTTAACCTGTCAGAACTTGCAGCGCTCGTGTGCAATTTTTCTAGCCCTCGAGATGCTGTCAGGTTGGGTTGCACCTGCCGTCGTTTGTTTCAGATCGCAATGCCAGCCGTGTGAAAGCACGTTGACGGTGTACTTCCGATCTTCAAGCTCGTGGATGGGTGTGAAATATCATACTATCAAGACCACGAGGACCCGGAGGTTACATCGATAGTAAGTTCTAATTTTTTTCCCGCAAAGCTAGCACCTTTTTGTTACCTTTGCCGACCTAAAATTGCGAGCTAGAATTTACCAAACACGCTCTCGGACGGCTCATTTGTACGACTTCAAGTCTATTCATCCTTCGTCAAGAGTCTAGACATCTTTGGCATGAGGGCTCGACCACACTACGCGATGACCAACGCCTCAACATTGTTGTCCTACACCGACCATCATGAGCTCCTGCCAAACCTACGAAAGCTAACCATGAATGCTGAATATAGCTTCAAGATTGCCTACAGCGCAGCACGTTACGCTGGAGGAGCTGTGCCTTTTTGCTGAACATATGCCTCGGCTTCGACAGCTGGCACTCGAAATCAAGATGGTTCCTCTTGCCCAAGATTTTGATCTGGAATGGATAACCGTATTTAGGCAGCCTGTACTGCAAATATTGGAAAGCGGATTCCACGGGCTTTGCGAGTTTACCTTGAAGGAAGGCCGTAGGTTTTGTCAGTGAGTGAAGCCAATAGCAAGGTTGTTGGTAGACTTAGGCTACGATAGGTACCTGAAATTATTATGGCCAAACGTGCGTTTAACTACACGTTTTGATTTGTGGCATGACGAAACCATGGTTCGAATGGGAGATCTTTCGTTGTCAGCTGCGTTGGATGAGGCATATTTCATGGCCCAGCCCCATGGGAAATCGTTAGGCGGTGACGAATCGCCCAGCACAGAAGAAAAAATTAAAGCCATCTGGGAAGCAAATGAAAAATGTAGTAAGTTCCAGAAGTATTTTTAGCTGTTGGAGAACATGGCGCACTAACATCAAAATTGCGCATATAGTGAGACACCCATTATGGGATCAGGCTAGACGTTTGCCTCCCGAGGCAATGTAGTCCCGAACTCCAGAGAGCGCTTTCTTCTGGCATAATCTACGATATAGTTGGAGTGGCTTGCACTGCAGTGAATTCATTACATCGTTGAAGTTCTGGTTCCTCAGGTTGTCCGAGCCTGCATGATTTCAAGACTCGGGCCATTTGGTAAATACAGTGCGCAAAATACTAACTTGGGTAAATGGGGTGTACACCCGTATCCGAGCCTTACAATTACTGTCACAGGCCGGGTCGTGAGTGGGCACAATCGTGGACGGCGATCCATAATGCGTGAGTCCTGTAAGCACCAGAAAAAACTCGCTGGGTAGCTCACTCTCAACCCGGGACATTGAACATAACTTCGCCCTGTGGTATCTTTAAATAAAAAAAATATAATCGAGTGAATCCAAGGGGCGAGGGCAACTATCCTCAATACTTATTTGAGTGTTCGAGCTTGAGGTTTGGATGACTAATCCACGTCTTGGATAAGCTTATGTCGTGGCCTTGTGCTCTGAGCCGCCACAGCCCACTGCAAGATCTAGTCATATGTAAATAGGCAGTACCCACGTGCGGTGACCGAGATGCTCACGTGACTCACTCCAGCCACCACCCCACGCGCCTGCGTAGACGTAAACTCTTGATCATGTCCAGCGGCTTCAAATCAATTTTTAATCTACCAGAGCTTGTTAGGCTCGTGTGTAACTTTATTGACACTCGAGATACTGCCAGGTTGGGTCGTACCAATCGTCGTTTGTTTGGGATCACAATGCCAGTTGTGTGGAAGCACGTTGACGGTGTGGTTCCAATATTCAAGCTCGTGGACGGATGTAATATATCTTACTGTCGAGACCATAATAATGTGGAGGTTACATCTATAGTAAGTTACACTTTTTTTCGCTTCTTGTTGCTTCTACCGATCTGAAACCGCGAGCTAGAATTTACCAAACACGCTCTCAGATGGTTCATTTGTGCGACTTCGAGTCTATTCATCCTTCGTCAAGAGTCTGGACATATTTAGTAGTGGTAGGCATGCTAGACCAAACTACGCGATGGCCAACGCATCAACATTATTATCCTATTCCGACCATCATGAGCTCTTGCCAAACTTACGAAAGCTAACCATGGATGCTGTACATAGCTTCAAGATTGCCTACTTCTTTTGGTTCAGAGTCTTTGCCTCGCGTTCCCTACTTGAAATCCAACCAATTGTCCACAAGTACAGCAACATTCCGTTCGTCCCTGTACCAGTTATCTCGGCCTTTGTCAAGTCTGTCTTGCAACGCTGCCCTCTGGTCCATACTCTGGGACTCTTCGCCAGCAGTGGTTCGCTGAGTGACCTTGATCACGACCTAGAACATGTGGCTTTTACAGGCAACACGGAGCCACTCTACCAGGTTTTGGCGCAGGCTAGGACACTTGTGAACGTGGTCGGCAGTGCAATGTTGTTCGACCAAGGCGTTTTTACCGCTCTCGGGAAACTTCCACTTCTTACTCGTCTGGAGGTTCGTTACGAACGCAGCCACCACCACGAGCCTCTTTCGCAACCAATGCACGTCGAGGATGGAGACTTCCCCTCTTTGAGGCACCTTGTTTTATTCAATATGACTGACAGTGACATCAAGTTCTTCTGGAATATGCCTACCCTGGTCGAACGCCTGACGACAGTCGACATCACATTTCATCATGATCCAGCTGATCCCCATTTCCGTTGGATCCAGCGCGATTTTATTCCTGTGATGTGCCACAACAGTCCAAAAATTACGGACCTTAGATTTGATTTTTTGTTCGATTCTATACCAAATAATCAAAATTGGCCGCCCATGTTCGAGCTTGCGGAGGAAACATTCCAGGCGATTTCAGGTCTTTCCTTGACCAAGCTTGACCTCTCGAGAACTAGACTAGGCTTCGCGGACGGCATCAGACGGTTAGCAATGGCCTGGCCCGAGATGGAGGTGCTGAAGTGGACAGCGCAGCACGTTACGCTGGAGGAGCTGTGCCTTTTTGCCGAGTACATGCCTCGCCTTCGACACCTAGCACTCGAAATCAAGATGGTTCCTCTTGCCCAAGATTTTGATCTGGAGCGCATATCTGCATTTAGGCAGCCTGTACTGCGAATATTGGAAAGCGGATTCCATAGGATTCGCGAGTTTACTGCAGGGGAAGGCTGTAGGTTTTGCCAGTAAGTGGGTCCAATGTCAAGGTCGTTTATGGACTTACGCGACAACAGGTACCTAACAACATTTTGGCCAAACGTGCACTTGATGGCACGAGATACGTATGCTCGAACACTGGATGTTAGGTTGTTGGCCGGGCTAAATAAGGCACTCTTCACGGCTCAGCCTGGCGGGCGATCGTCAGGCGATGATGAACCGTCCGGGATGGACGAAACAGTGAGGATCGTTTGGGAATTATATGCCAGATTTCGTGAGTTTCATAGGTCGTATTTTTAAGCCTTGGGGAACGTGGCGCACTAATGCCGGAATTGCACATGTAGCGAGAGCTGCACCGTGGGGGTCAGGATAGACGTTTGCCTCCCGAGGCGATGTAGCCCCGAACTCTAGATAAATAAATGTCAAATAGAAACGCGTTCAAATTCATACGTTCTTCGGCTATCTTGGGCAAGAGTGCGACGAAGCGCTAGCTGTGCTGACTTGCATTGGAATGAATTCATGGCATCATCGAAGTTCTAGTTCCTCAGGTCGTCCGAGTGTGCACGACTCGAGACTTAGGCCATTTGGAAAATACAGTACCCAAAATATTAACCTGGGTAAATGAATTATGCGCTTGGATTCGAGCCTTGGCAATTATTATCACTCCACAGATCCTGGGCGAGCACAGGGGGTGGAAAGGTCGGTGGTTGTTTGGTTCCCGGCAAGCGCCCATGAACGGTCCGTGATAGCTAATGGTCATGTGATCGCAGCTTCACCCACCATGAACGATTACGGAGTATTGCCCTCGCGTGCACAAGTGCCACACATTCCACTCGCATGCACTCAATGCTCCACTCCTATTGAATTCTTGGCTCCTAGCCCCCCTCCTCCTCCTAATACTGCCCTTAGAGTACGATGCTACAAGTGTGCATCTATAATTACGTATCGGGTCGGAGTCTACCAGATTCAAGCGGGTAAGCATTGAAGCTGACTGTGTAATTGAGGTACTAATTTGCACTGTTCAGGTCCTAGCTCGAGCGGCACTCCGCCACAGAGTTCAACACCGCAGCCACAACAGCGCAGGCGCAAGATTGGAACTCAGGACCGCCCACTTGAGACTGCGTATTACGAAATCTTGGGTGTAGAGGTTACGGCGACGACTGACGATATCAAGAAAGCTTATAGTAAGTTTTGGTTGTATCATTCTGGACTGATATTTACGCGTGGGTGGTGTAGGGCGTTTGGCCATCAAACATCATCCCGACAAGAATCGAGATGACCCCAGTGCCGAAGAGAAGGTGTGCCGTATTTCGAGCTATCACGTATCACGAAAACTCATTCTCTCCGGAGTTCAAACAAATATCCATCGCCTACCAAGTTTTGTCCGACCCCGCGCTGCGGAAGAAGTACAATGAATTTGGGCCGAAGGAGGGCACGCCCGATGCTGGATTTGTACGCCTTCATCCTGGGTGCCTACCGTTTTGAACTTACGTTTCATTTTACCCCGGCAGGTCGACCCCGAGGAGATATTCTCCGCCATATTCGGTGGCGAGCGCTTCGTACCAATAATCGGCCACATTTCTCTGGGCAAAGATATGAAGGACGCGCTTCAGAATGAGGATAGTGATAACGAAGGTATGTTTGTTCCATCTACGGTTCATTAAGATACTCACTTATACCTTCATTTCGTAACCTTTCGCCTGATAACGGAATTCACACCACCTGCTCGATGGTCGCATTCCCACGAGTGTAGAGGAAACTGCTGTAGTTCAACGGGACACCAAAGGACGAGAAATTATTTCTCCTGAAGAACGAGCTCGTCGGGATGCCAAGCGACGACGTAAAGAGGAGCGTGAACGGAAGGTCGACGCCGAGGTACGTTTTTGGGAACGGTTATTTTAGGCCCGACACTCATCCATTTTGTCGCTCTCGCTTCGTATGGACTTTTATTTGTTTTCCTCCATCATCCAGAAAACCAAAGCACGTACCGAACGCGTTTCTCAACTAGTCACCGAGCTCTCACGAAAGCTTTCGATTTACACCGAAAGTGCGACTGGCTCTCCCCAACAAGACGCGGACGTGGCGGAAAGCTGGAGGCAGATATGTGAGATCGAAGCCGGGTGGGTTCCTCTAAACCTGCCTCGTCCTTGGCTTGACGTTTATCCTGTTTCATCTTAGAGAGCTCAAGTCGGAGTCTTACGGCGTCGAGCTGTTGCATGCGATTGGGTTTGTATACCAGGCTAAGAGTAGGCATTACCTTGCGACGAGCCAGACGTTTATGGGTGTGGGAGGATGGTTGCACAATATCCAAGGGAAATACCACGTGTTCAGTGAGACGTGAGTTGCTTCGCTACTCTTCCTGATAGCTGAATGTTGATAGGATGCCAAATTCTAGGGTGTCGACTGTCCGATCCGGTGTGTGAATAGGAACGGCGGATCTTGAACCGAGGCTAACGTTCGATATTGTAGCTCTCGAGCTCAAGCAAGTGTTCGACCAAATTGCAGAGGCTGAGAAGGCGGGCGTGAGCGCGGAGGAAAAGAAGAAGTTGGAGGAGCAAGCTGCTGAGAAGGTGCGCCAACATGTCTATTTTTATTCAATCTTCCGCCCTATCGCCGAGCCTACCTCTCGTTCAAATTATCATTCTCGTTCCTCTCGCGCCGACGTTCATACTCAATTTCCCAATAGGGCCTACGTGCGCTCTTCAAAGGCGCCAAACTCGAGATCGAGTCAGTCCTGCGCGAGACATGTGACCGGGTTCTATCTGACCCGAATCTCCACTCGAGCAAACTGTATCTCCGAGCGCAAGCGTTGCAGATCCTCGGCGAGGCTTACCTTAGTGTGAGGAAGGGCGAAGATGGTGTAGGGGAAGAAGAGTATGTGAGGGTTGAGACAAGGGCGAGTCGGGAGAGGGCTGCGGCTGGAGGGGTTTGAGATGGAGAGGGGTAGAAATTGAATTGCAGCGCAGAATAGAGCTTATAATGATGAACGAACATGATTATCTTGTCCTAGCCTACATTTACGATGATGGTTGATGTATAGTCTACTAATCTTAAGTGCATGGATTCAAATTAAACAAACGGCCCGAACCCGGGCCCCTTGACCTCGCTTTTGCTTTGCGGATATGATTGGACAACTCAAAACTTCTTCGATGGACTTGGGTGCCGCTTAGGTTTGGTTCGGCCCACTCCTGAGCTGGCGAAGATGAGGACAAAATGCCTTGAACCGCGAAAGCAGGGGAACTGACCTCGACAAGAAGAGGACGAGAAGGATGCCCAGAACCAATTGTTCCTGAGCGTGATTTAGTACACGCACGATTTCGCGTAATGATTTAGACCCCTGGAGTGACCTTGCAGAAGCAAGGTGATTGTTTCCAATTCTCTTGTAGCGTGATCAGGTCCACCGGGTCCCGGCCCAGCTTGTTTGCCGAGCCCGCCGGTCCGCGACGTGGCTGTGAATAAATGACCACTTGAACTCGCCAACGACCAGGTATCGTTCAATTATCTTGTTCCTACAGCAATACCTTTATCGTTATTTTCTACTAGAAATACTCCAATATGAGCCAGACTCTCTCAAACTCTGCCGAGGAACATCAACCAATATTAAAGTTCTTGGAACTTGAGCAGTTGGATACGAAATCGTCAGCAGATTCTGTCCTTGATACGTGAGCGTAATCAAGCAGAGCAACTAAAACCTATTTCCAGCTTCCATTGTGAATGGTTGTGGCACCCCGCGCAAGAACGTGGTGCCTACGGTGGTCAGATAATATCTCAGGCACTGCTTTCCGCAACCCGATGCGTTGACAATGCTTTTGCTGTTCACGTAAGTATGGCTTCTTGGCTCGTTCCTTACGGGAAACTCACAAATTGGTTATCAGTCCATCCACGTAAACGATAATCTCATTAATATATGCTTTCTGCTTCACTGAATGTTTTTTCCAGTGCCATTTCCTCTCAAATGCAGACTCTTCGTTGCCCGTCTCATACAATGTAGAACAAATGCGTGAGGGTACGTCGTTATACTATCAAATATCCGGTACTTTTCGCTCACCTCCGTAAAATAGGTAAAACCTATCGCACTCTGATAGTCAAAGCTACCCAAAATGGCCGTTGGATCTTCCAAGCAGTGTGCTCATTCCAGCGCCCCGAACCCAATCAACCATCACATTCCTGGCCGATGCCTAGAAACATCCCACCACCAAGCGAATGCCCCAGCCAGGAAGACGTGTATCAGAGAGCTGCAGAGAAACCGGGTATCAGGGATGAAATGCGTGAAGCGCTCTTGGCTCAGGCTCAGGTAGGTGCTATTATTTGGCGCGTAACTTTGACGATGAGTTACTGAGCTGGTTGCAGCAAATAAAGGTGTTCCCGATTGCGACCAAGACTGCCTTATCTCGCCAAACATCAGACGGGCTGACTGAGGATATATTCTGGATGCGTCTCAAGGACACGCCAATTCGTGATGCACCTTTCCAAAAGGTACGCAGAATATCACTGTCAAAATTCATCCCACAAAGCACTAACAATATTTCAGGCTGTACTGGCCTTTGTGTCGGACTTGGATATGTAAGCATCGGGCACTGTTCTACGCAAGCTCATGCTCAAATAACCGTCAAAGCCTTGCGACTGCAGCACGCGCAGTACACCTTACCAGAGGAGCCGCACCTCCCCATCGCCTTGCAATGATTTCGTCGTTGGATCATTCTGTCTGGTTCTACGACAATGATTTCGATTGCACTGAATGGATGCTATTCGTGGTAAGCTTGAGATCTCCCCTTGGGCGCAACGTTTGGCGTTAAATCTAGTGGACAGATGGTTTCCCCACTAGCAGGAATGGGAAGGGGCATGGCACATGGAAGGGTGAGTTAAGCTGCCAACGCCCAAATTATCGTTTCCTTATGCACATAAACACCCCGTAGATCTATACACAGCAAGGTCGCCTGGTTGCCATGATTGCTCAGGAAGGGGTCGTGAGGGCGGAGACAGGAAGCTATCCTAAAAAGCAGGTCGCCGCTAGGCTATAACCCATCATTCTTAGAGTGGAGTTGTTTACATAGATATGTACGTCGCCCTACCCTCCTCCCCCCAGCTCTTGCGTGACTTGCGTAGTCAATGTTGCCTGCTCGCGCGCATGAATGGACAGGTTAAATATATTTTATTTTGAAAAAAAAATGACTAGTCCATTGCGGATGATTGGATGAATGGGCTACAGGGTGGGAGAGCTGGTAACATAGACAAAGCAAGGTGTAAAAACATTCAAAACAACAACATGCATAGCGACTACAACAGGATATAAGAGACTAGATGGAACTGACGAAGTACACAGCAAGGTGCGTAAAATATTTACTGGTCATACAACCACTCCCCAAAATACTTGCGGGCACCACTCTACTGCCCCCTGAAACGCTTGTGAGGTGGGGGGATTTCCTGAATTTCATCGTCCTGAATTTCCTCCACGTGGCGCTTGTGGGCTGTTGGTGCAGAAGGCATCGTGTAGCCGTAGGACAGGTTCGAGGGCATAGCAGGCGTAGTAGTCGAGTGGGATGGACCAGCCATAGTCATATAGTGGGCCGGGGGTGCCTGTGTTGCAGGATATCCATAATACGGTTGGGCGTGGGCGAGGGGAGGTGAGTATTGCATTGGGGAGTTGGCCCTCCACGCATCCACAGAGAAAGCATCGCCATCATTAGCAGCGCAAGGCGCGTAATATTGGACAGGCGGAGGAATATGCGATTGCGAGAGCCTGCTCGCTGAGGCCACGCGAGGGATACCTCTAGGCGGTTGGGCAGCTGGTACTGAGGAGGCAGGCCGGGTTACCGGGGTTGCATAAGTATATTGCCCGGGTTGAACGTAGACTTGGTGGGTTGCAGCTGGTTGGGCTGGCTGGGCTTGGGTATATGCGCCATGGACTTGCTGAGCATGAACCGGCAATTGGGGAGGTCGCATAGTTTGTTCAGAAACAACCCTATGAAGCGGAGGGACTACAGGAGCAGTGGATGTCTGGGGGATGCCTTGTTGCACTTGAACCCGTTGAGTACTCCCGGTGGACGCAGACTGCCGGGGGTGAGGCTTGGAGAGCCAGGTGGGCGAAACACAACTAAGCGGAGCGGGTTGTGTTGGGAAAGGAGCCGAGCCCTGGGCTTGGGCGATCTGGACTAGTTGAGCGGGAGTATAATTATAGAAAACCCGAGGCGGGGGTAAACACAGAGATGGCGGCGGGGGCGGGACGAAATCCGCAGGAACTGTGCACACCGGAATAGTAGGGGGGAATCTCCCGTTTGCTGAGTATTTGGGCAGCGTTGTAGCAGTAGCGTTGGCTCCTGCAGGAGGGACAGACGAGCGCGTCGAGGTGGTCGGTTGTGCGCTAGGTGCTACGGTAGAAGTAGTATGACCGGCAGGGGTCGTGCTAGCAGCTGTATTAGGCGGAGGGATAGCGTGTTGACTTGTCGATGGGCCGCGAGAGGTTTGTGAGGCGGGAGGAATCTGATTTGACGAAGATCCGGGCAGGCTTGAGGCTGCGGGCGCAAAGGTAACTCTACCGGTAGAAGCGGGCCTATTCGGTGGAAGCAGGTGGGTGGCCTGCGTACGAGGATTTGCTGGTGGACCGGAAGAGATCGACGCGTCAGATGGCTGATTAAGGGTCGAGTGAGCAGTAGGTCCGCCAGAAGGTTGAGTCTACAAAAAATCTGGATCAGTAACAAGGAAAACAAGACATAGTCACATGCTCAACAGTAGGCGAAGCGGAACCTGACACGCTTGCGTTTCCCGGAATAAGAGTACTGGCCCTTCCCTGCCCCCCGGCCCAGCTTGGGGTTCTCTTGGTGACATAAAGTGCGGCTTGTTGTTGGGAAGATAGGATGACGGGAGGCCGGGAGCTCGTGTTCCGGCTCGAAGTGGGTTTCGGTGCTGTCGTAGCCACCTTGCCTTTGCTTTTGCTCTTTACTGGGCGAGGTCGCTCACTCTTTGCAGTGGCTGAAACCCCAGTATTCGAAGCCTCAGACGGGAGGCTCGTAGTTGGTGCCTGCCTTGGGGTTGGTTCGGGAGCAGGAGGCTAATCATGCAGAGCAATAGTCGTGTCAACAATTGATTCAACATGTAAAGCCGATTCACCTACCGAAGGACCACCAGTTCTAACAGACTCATCATTCAGACCTAGCTTTGGAACGTCATCGTCGTCGTTGTCACCGAACAGGGAGCCAGCAGGGGAAGATGGGGGTACATTCGAAGAATCTGGGATCTTGGCGTTCTCGGAGTGAGGTTTCGGTGCGGCTACAGGTCGAGAGGCTTGAGGGAGACCAATCCGCTGAGCAACTTCTGCGTGACGCGAGAGACCAAGCGCCATCCGTGAGACAGTCTGGCTGACGCAGGAAGGGGTATGAAGGCAAGACGGGTATGATTCTGCAGTGCCAAGTGCGGTGGAGAGGGCGTCCAGAGAGACCTAACGATGAACCAAGCACTTATAAGAGGGTCAGAGGAGGCTTTCCGTCATGGCGCCAATCGAACAGGTCCAAGTGGACCTCGCGGAATCGCCACCCCATAACAAAATTAGACCTTAAGGCCCAAGCATTTGTCGAGTAGCTGTAGGTCATTGAAGGAGTAGCGCATGTCCAGGAGTAGTAGCCATAGCCACAGCTGAGAGTTTGCCCCCATTGTCCGCGCCACTTGGGCCGCCGGGACTAGATGGACCAACAGCGTCCGCGACAGAACCAGGAGCTGGAAAAAACCTTAGACGCCGCATAGCCATATAATAGTTACAAACATGTCGCGCAGAACCACTTTAGTGGTCGTATCGGACAAGAAAGACCCAGGAGTGCACCAGAGAGTCAATTCAGACAAGACGAGGGTTGTTCCGAGCCGGCAGTGTTCTGAGCCGGCAGTAACCCAGTACCAAGTATGTCAATAACGTGTTACACACAAATTAGCTATAAGTATATTTTTGCACCACCTGCTCTTAGGATTCGATTTTCGTATGCCAAGTTGCTAGGCTGAGGCCGCAGCTGAGGAAAATAGTGTCGTCTTGCACAGCCACCGTCCAGGTCACGCAGCCGAAGAGCACATGAGTGTTTCCGTTGGCGACCGCAGGAGTAATTCAAGCAAGACCGTTAACCTCCTTGTTGCGACATGTGACATGTTTCTTAGGGATTTATGCTGCGGTATAATATTTTGGATATATCATCGCAACGAGCTACACCATTAATAGTTGGAACTTATCGGCTAATAAACTATTTCGTGATCTCGTATCAAATCTCTCCCTGACATAAATGTAGATTGTTGGGACGAGAGTATACAAGAGACGTTTGGGGCTCTAGTGTAAGAAGGAGAATAAAAAAAAATTGGTAGGGAACTAGGCGAACGAGATGTCGAAGTAGTGGTTGAGAGCTGTTGTCGAACAAGCTGGTTTAACGGTCGAGGGGGTGGTGCAGACCATAGGGCGTTCAAACCCGGTTATATGCGTTCAACAATCAACCCAGTGGCACGCAAGAGCCTGCAAAAGGCAATCCGCAGAGTCATGTTTATTAGTTTGGTCCAACCATTGAATCGGTCCGTGTGAAGGGATTCCATGGTTCGCAAACATGCATGATTGGCCAGTGATCCATGACAATGGCTCGCTAGCTTTGCACAAGCTTTGTGAACGAGTGAGTTAGTCACAAACACCCATCAACTTCGTCAATCAATGCAGTGCGTTGGCTCGTGGGTTGATGGTTGCAATAATCCTGTTCGGGCACTCTCTGTGTCGAGGAAAAGGTTGCAATACTAGGTATATTAGGGCACGTTGATGGCAGTCTCTTGTCATACTATCGAATTAAATGCCTCAAAGCTTCTTAAGGGCATGTTTTTGCTCGCAGCCCACATGAGATAAAACGACAACTGTAGACAAGAATATCCCAAAACACGAGGCGATTGCCACCCGCTTTTGCGGTGTAATCTGATGCCCGACGATCAGGCGCATATAGTATGCTTTGGGGCCTAGCTTCGTCAAGTGATGGCATTCCGAGAATGGCGATCCTCAGGAGATATCCAAGTCTGGTTTAGGGGAAGCGCGTAGTCTGCGAAATGGCCTATGTGCTGTGTTTCACCGTTGCATGCTGGATGCCTCGTGTAGGCAGCTGATATTATTGAAATGCTAGCATCAGCAATTTTGGGAATTTAGTCCCCGATGGCACGCGTGGATTGCAGCGATTTCTGGTAATGATAAATGATCTTCTAGATCTTATGGCTAGTAACGCAATTCCCACACGAGTTCAATGTCGGTGCTATGTCTGAACTGGATCACTTGACATCGAATGGCAATGTGTTCACAGCGGCGTCTCAGGGGTATAAGCGCGGGAAGTGCGATTGGGCCTTCACCTCTTGTCCAGCTGATGGGCTATGTGATATTTGGGTAAGGACTCTTGACTCAGCTTCCGAGAAAAGAACCACGCATGTGGTCGCTAGGTCATATATGTGGCTGGAGATTGGCGCGGGGTACGCAATCGTCTGGTATAAAGAGGGCCTCCAGACGACCACAAGGGCATCATCGCTTCCTGCTCACCAAGCCCCGAGTGGTAAGTGGTTCAGCATCGGCTAAGTTCTGCCAACCAGACACATCTGTTCTAACCCCATATGTCACTAGCCTTCCCAAACGCCCAACGACTACCAAATTTGGTGTTATCCAGCCTAGTTTATTTCTTGCTCGTCTTAACGTAAGGTCTTGGAATGTCAGCCTGTTCGCGTACTCACACTTGGATTTTAGATGACTTACGTTAAATGCGCGTTCTGCGACGAGTGGATTGATAGTATACATACGTGTCAAGGGCCGAAGAAGCCCAAGCGCAGCCGGAAATCGAAGTCTTCCCCGAGCGATTCCAACGACACACGTGGCGCATCGCCACGGATGGGCCGTTACAATATGACCGGCAGTGGTCTCCATTAGGATCTGTGTGCGTCAATCAAGCACACCAGATTTCTTTAGCACCATCTTTTGTTTCATCTGTAACGTGTTCAAGTTGTATTCAACCAGACTGTAGCCTACAACGTGTATTCTTTACCTTCACTTTTGGGGTGCCCTTCGGACATTGATTTGATAATCGGTTTGACAGAAATAATATGTGGAAGTCAAATATGAAAAGAGTGTCGTTACGTTTCTGCTACTTGTGTCCCAAAGGCGATTTCGGCGCTCGGTGGCGGTTGCCACAAGTTAGGCACCCGATCACGTGGTTGACCATCCCTAGAAACGCCCGGCGCTAGTCTTGGTGATCTTTCTCTTGACTCGACCATGACTGCCAGCTCAGAAGCTCGTTTCGAGATCATTACACGAAACCTCCAAGAGGTCCTCGGAGGCGATATAATCAAAGCCATACTTGATGAAGGGAGGAACCCAAAATGCTACTGGGGTATGTCTCAAATACTTCCCTGTGTCACCATATTCACATTCAAATAAATGCACAGGTACAGCAACGACAGGTCGACGTGCGTGATCACGGCCACAAACACCTGAACAGCATACTAACCTAGAGCTCCCCGTGGGTAGCTCACATCGGCTACTTTGTGCCCCTGATGAAGATCGCAGATTTCTTGGAGGCCGGGGCTGAGGTGTGTTCAGAACTTGGGGTGTTGCTTGGATGACTCACAAAGGTTGATCAACAGGTCACGATCCTACTCGCAGGTACGCACTATCGTCCACTTCTCGCCGTATAGTATCTTACCTGACAAAAATATCTTCGCTAGATCTCCACGCTTTCCTCGACAACCTCAAAGCTCCAGTAGAGCTTGTTGAGCACCGAGTATCCTACTACTCTTACCTTTTGAAGGCCATCTTTGAGTCTCTAGGCGTGCCAGTAGAACGTTTAAAGTTTGTTATTGGGTCTTCCTATCAGCTCAGCAAGGAATACAACATGGACAACTATCGACTTTGCGCGACCGTCACGGAGCATGACGCAAAGAAGGCTGGCGCCGAGGTAGTCAAGCAGGTTGCCAGTCCACTGTTGAGTGGATTGCTTTACCCTGGTCTTCAAGCACTAGACGAACAGTACTTGGATTGCGACTTCCAGTTCGGTGGGGTGGACCAGGTGAGTCATAATACAGAGTTTTCATCGAAAAGTGTTTATACCCGCCTTTTAGCGCAAAATCTTTACATTCGCCGAACTCTACCTCCCCAGGCTCGGCTACCGCAAGCGAGCTCACCTCATGAATACGATGGTCCCCGGTCTCACAGGCGGGAAGATGTCTTCGTCGGACGCCAACTCCAAAATTGACTTCCTCGACCCACCCGCAACAATTAGAAAGAAAATACGCTCCGCGTTCTGCGAGGAGGGTGTCGTCGAGAATAACGGAGTTCTGGCGTTCGTCAAGGCGGTACTCATGCCAGTCGTCCAGGGTCGAGTCGCGCGTGGCATCCCGTTGAGTCAGATACAGCCCCTGGTTGCAACTGATGCTCCCGAGGGCACACTGTTCACGGTTTCTCGAAAACCCGAGTATGGGGGACCTGTGCATTTCTCGAGCGAAAAGCAGTTGGATGATGCCTTTGCGGCCAAGGAAGTGCACCCTGGCGATTTGAAAGTTGCGGTCGCCGACGCGGTAGTATCCTTGTTGGAGCCCATCCAAAAAGCGTTCGAGGCGAACGAAGAGTGGAAAAAGAAGGAGAAACTTGCTTACCCGCCGCCAGAGGTTAAGAAGAAGAAGGTGCGTCTGCCGGATAGCGGAATTAAAAACGTTCCACTGATAGTGCGAGCTTCTGGCGGTTTAGGAGAAGGTCTACCACCCCCCTCCCCCAGGCAAGGGCAAGAAGGCTACGCAAGCCGCGCCGGCCGCAGGTCCCGATGCCCCCAAGGCTGAGCTGCCTAATGCTGGACCAACACCAGAGTCAACGGCCCAAGGGCTCGAACCAGCAGAAGCTACATCTATAGAGACAGGGGAGAGCCCGAAGGCTTCGTGAATGATTTGAAGATTAAAATGGTCGTTGGAGCGATGTTGGAGTGGCTAGGGTGGATGGTGTATAATCGACGTGATGTTTGCGATCTTAATCTTAGTAGATGTATGCTTGTGCGATGTTCGTAAACAACGTAACCAAATATGAATTGAAAACACCGGAGTATACAACACATTACGATCTGTTTGCATACGACCTGCGACCTTCAACACCCAGTATCATAATTCTCAACCAGTCCAAGGACGGCCACCTGGAAGCCAAAGTTCCAGTTAGGAACAGCTGTCAAGCGGATATCTGAGGTATTTTACTTACCTGGTGGGGTGTAAGGGTTGGTTGCGGAAATGTTGCGGTATTGGAGGTAGATCTAGGCGATGTTCAGTTTAACATGGCTTTCTATATATAATTAAGTGCGTACTCCGGGGTCGGTCAGCGTGTAGGCCCCGGGGAGTGCAATACCCGTAGGGAGCGCCTTGGTCCCGCCCTAATTTAGACGTCTAAAGTCAGTGCTCTACGCTTAGGGTTTCTATTCAATTTATTCCTCACGTTTGTGACGGTAATTTGGTGGCAAGCCGGGTAGAACTGGGCACGACCGAGCTCAGTGGCACGTTGCAAGCCCAGAATCTCATCTACGACCTTGCTTAATGGCTGTTTAGAATAAAGGAAATATAGCACATACGACGGAGGATGTATTCGCCATTCTGGAGGGACTTCGGGATAGTGGCGGGCCAGGTGCTATATGACCACTTGTAAACCTACGCAGACGGAAAATTAAGAACATGCATCATACCTATTCACAGTGGGGAGACGCTTGGAGGCCCAAGGGACCGATTGGGTCTGGTGGATTTCAGGGAGCAGTGTGAATAACGCGGTAACTCATGTCTCAGAGAAGGTTCGTACCGCATCGTAGCCGTCCTCTTGAATCTGGGCGAGGATCCACGGTCAGCTATGCGATTTGGACATCAATAATTTTACCAAATACCTTGACCCAAATGTTCCCAGAATCAGCCTTGAACGTCGAGCACGACCCAGGGCATTTGGCCAAGTAAGTCATGACTATATGCGGTCGGTGGTGAGCAATATTTACTTTGCTTTCGACTTAGGATATATAACATACTAGGCCCTGGGTGGTCAGATTGCCAGTCGGTCCAAAGGAATTGAACGGTCGTCCCAGCGGGCACGACAGCTGTTGCGTTGACGGGCACATTCTGGGTGGCGTCCGTCAAGCCAACATTGCATGTAATGGCAGAGGTCTGGTACAAATCAGATGTCAGGACGCGTCCAGCGTGTGACGAAAACCCGATAAGCTTACCGTAAATTCACTGGACAAGCGTAGAAGTAAATAAATAGTACATGTATTAGCATATAAGCGACTCACTTATCTGGAATGGGTCCGTTGTCTTTGAAAGTCCTGGTGATCCGAACTACGTGTTGTTGGGGATCCTAAAAGTAGTCGCACCAACTATCAGGTACAGCAAGGTATATGCGAGGCCTTCACCATACCTTATACGGATTCCATGTCTGGACGTACTCATTCCCGATCTTCAGCTGTTGCACGTAGCCGTGTCCAAAGACGCCAGCGGCACAAGACAGAGCGGTGATAACAGAAATATTACGCATGGTGAGGTGGTTTGTGTCGATGTGAGGTTGAAGAGCAGGTTATATGCTAGCTTGGCGGCGGGCCGCCTCACCCGGAACTCTTTGTTAGCACAGTTTAACGAGTGAACTGGCGCACTTGTACACTACCCTCGTGACGACCCGCTGTTCCCAGAGGAAGTCTCTTGGCTACTGGTACCTCAACTACAGCGGTGCCAGCTAGAAAGAAGTTGGTTAGAGGCGGCCCGCCGGGCCATGTTGCTAGCGATGCGCGAGGAAGCATTCGTATCGGCTGTCTTCACACACGAGGGACGCAGTTCTTCCGAGTTTTTAGTCACCATGATCCTAGCGCTTCGATTTAATCAAACATAACCCAGGTCTAGAAACAACTCGTATATCTCTGGGCAAATAGGTAGCGTAATACATACTAGTATACAGACACATGGTAAAGGGACAGCATTGGGTCACTGCATCGTCGCATCATTGTCCGATGTCGATGGTTGAACGTTTGGAACCTGCAGTTGTTGTTGTTGCTGCTGCTGCTGCTGATTCTGTTGCATTTGCGCACTAATCTGCCTCGCAGCCTGTTGCTAATACCACAGATAAATACCCTTCGAACTAATAAGAAAAACTTGGCAACTTACCAGCAATAACTGATTCATCTGCTCCGGTCCCAACTGTCTCATTCCCGCCCCGTTCACAAACATCGCATTGCTCCCCACTTGCTGTATATTCGGAGGAATCACTCCGTTAGCGAGGTTCATATGAAGCTGGTGCATTCCATTTGTTCGAAGCAAGTGCGACATCGCTTGGCCGTTTACGATCCCAGGACTCCCGTTGCCGCTCCCCGGCCGGATAGACGAGGGCCGCGCGATCGGTGGACCGGCTTGCATCCCGGGCGCATGTAGATTGGGCGAAAGGTTTGCCTGGTTCGAAGGGGACATCTGAGATGTGTGGCCGTTTATCCCGGCTTGCAGCATCCCTTGGGCTTGTTGGCTGGGCATCGCACGTTGGGACGCAGAGAGGGGTGTTTGCATGCGCGCGGCTGCATATTGAGCTTGCACCTGGGGGTCTTGCGAGCCAGGCTGCTGTGCCTGTGGTTGGCCTGGAGGTTGCTGGCCTGGAGGCTGCGCGCCTGCTTGCCCCGTTTGCTGCGACTGTTGTTGAGCTTGCTGCTGGGCCTGTTGCATTTGTAGTTGCATCTGCTGCACATTCATCTGTGCACTCCGAATTTGAGGGATATTGACCAGTCCGGCGGGCATCCGGGGCTGGTCATCGCAAAATAAATTACGGGATTACCAACAAAAGCAGTCAACTCACGACAGGACGTCCTGCAGCCACGGCTTGCTGATAAATTTCTTGTCGTCGTTTCATCATCTCCGCATAGTGCCTCGCGTCACGCTCCGCCTTGAGTTTCGATAGCTCCGCTGGCGTATAGATCCTCTGCCCGGGTTGGATCGTGGAATGCGTCTCGTGTGGGGGAGGAATCGTGCGTTTAGGCGGTTCTGTAAAGTCAGGGGTAAATATTAAGAATTGTAACAGATATTATGGGACGCGGCTCACGATTCGCCTTGGCGGCATTCTCCCTTTTCCTAACCGCCTTGCGCAGCGTATCATACAAGAAATGCTGCCTGACCTGCTTCCGATTTTCAAACGCCGGCGTCGCCCTCTTGACCTGTCCCTTGTTATCCTTCCGATTCAAAGTCCCACCTGGACTCGGCAACGCAATCTCAACCGGGAAGCCGCTCCTCGCCTGGCTCAACGGAATCTGCATCGCGCCACCCGCCGCACTCGTTTCTGCCCCAGGCTCGACAACGCCTCCGCCAAACACCCGCACATACCGCTCATAACAGTCCCAGGCTGTGCGTGCGTCTGGTTTGATCGTCACTCTGCTCGAGTTGAACACGTCGGCGCTTAGGGTCCAGTTGTTGGGGTACGCGTCGCAGATGGTTTTGAGGAGGGCGTCGTCTTCGTTGGTCCAGTTGATGCGTTCGAGTCGGGCGGCGGCGTCCCTTGGTGCGGGAGGGACATGGGCAGGGATAGGATGGGTCATCCCACTGTCGGGGCGGCGGCGGAGTTGTTTATCTTCAGGTTTACGTTCGGACGCAAATAGGTCTGCCCAAGATTTATTCATACCAAAGCAGCAAAGTTAATGTATAAAGACACTCACAGTTTCCAGGAAACACCGTATCCTGCCTCACAGGTCCCACATCTTTCCCATCTTCTACAGCGGGAACCTCATCCAATCCAACCCACTTGCCCTTGAACAAATGCCGCGCGGGTTCCAGAACGCCCACCAACACCGGCTTGACGTCAAACAGTCTCGACGCATGAGCCAACTTTCCGGCCGCCGCGGAACTTAGACTCTCGTCTGGTCGTTTATCTGCCAGGTCAAGCTTGGACGGAAGGCCAGTGTAGAGCGAGAGTTCGGGGAAGAGGTCGGCGAGTGCGTCAACAGGAGTAGTGGTGGTCACGGAGGGAGTTTCGGGGGCTGAGGGAAGTGTAAATATAGTAGAGAGTGAAGCAGTTGTGGCAAGTTCGAGGAGCTCGTTCCGGGCCGTCGGCACCAGCGTGAGTTTCCCATCTGCGTCTGACCGTAGCGCGCCTTCAAGAGCATCAGGTAAACCCTCGTCCGGCTTGGGCTTGTCTGCCTCCTGCACCGGCTCCGTAGCGGCAACGACCGTCTCATCCACTTCGGCCTCTCCA
The DNA here is from genome assembly GCA_019616945.1 of Ceratobasidium sp. 414. Classification (NCBI taxonomy): domain Eukaryota; kingdom Fungi; phylum Basidiomycota; class Agaricomycetes; order Cantharellales; family Ceratobasidiaceae; genus Ceratobasidium; species Ceratobasidium sp. 414. Next base: position 43,503 of record WSTK01000226.1, read on the forward strand.
TCCGCGTCGTTGTCGTCCTTGCCCTCCTCCTCCGCCATAACCACGTCCTCCTGTTCCTGCACTGGAAGAGCCGCCCAGTCCTTAGTCAGGGCCCCTACCGCCGCCTCATCCGTTTCCTTCTCTTTATCCCCCTCACTCTCTCCCTCCTCTGGCGCCTGCACTTCGAGAACCTCCGCCCCAACTTCGTCTGCACCCATCATGTCCTCCCTTGGCTCCGGTCCAGCCGTATGCGCCACCTTTTCCACCTCCTCTACCTCCGTGTCTTCCTCTCCCTCCGCATCACCATCAGACCTCATCTCCATCGCCTTCCCATCTGGCCCGATCTCCTCTCCCGCCTCTGCCTCTGCCACTACCTCCATCTCCATCTCCACCTCTCCTTCCATGCCAACATCGTCCTCTTCCTTGGGCTGCACATAACCGACACACATCGCTTTTCGTTCCTCGGACCCAGGCGGCGCAGCGTGCCAATCCCGGACTGCATGCGCAACCTCAAAAGCCAGGACGGTCTTCCAACGGCGTTCTTCCCGAAAGTCAACTTGGAGCCATTTCTGTAGATAAGAAAGCGTTAAAAATATATATAACAGGAAAAGAGGACAGGGAGCCAACCATTTCATCCATCAAATAATCCCAATGCGTCTTGGGCATTACTGGGCCCCTCTGCTTCTTTGGTTGTCTAAATGACCACGCGCCATCTAGCTTCAGCTGTTCAATTCGTTGCATTGCTCGCGTGTACTCTAGTTCATGTCTTAAAACCTATGCAACCATCCCAGTCAGTATTTTCGAAGGAGCAAAATGAAAGTAGAGAATGCATACCCTCCACTCGTGCGTGGTCACACATTTAGTCGGTCGCCTCGCAAACGCATGCGCAGGGTTAATCTGCAGCACGGCCTGCCACCGCAAAAGCTCCATTCCCGTACTGCTCGGCGCAGCGTTTGTTCCAGGCGGTGGGGCTTGACCACCTACATCACACCCCTCATTAGAAAAACACACGAGGGAAAAACGAAGGGACAAACCAGAAATACTAGCCCACCACCCCTGCGCGCCTCCTCCCCCAGGACCCATCACACCCATTCCTCCCGCACCTGTTCCGGTCGTCCCGATACCCCAGACGCCCGACCCACCCCAGTTTACGCCCCCGCTGCCTGCTGCCCCCGCTCCCCGTCGCCGGACCTTGACACCCGCTACCTTGCGAGAGAGGTCCGCCGGCAAGGGAGGAAGAGAGGGCAAGGAAATAGCATATGGTGTAGTAAGCGGCTTGGGCGTTGTTGGTGTTAAAGGGATGCGCGAGTAGTGCGCGTGTGGTGTATGAGGGGTGTGCGGAGTATGCGGAGTTTGAGGAAGTGGGATCGTGATGGGGATAGTTGTCGTCACCTCTTGGACTGGCGTCACATTTTGTGGTTGCACTGTCGAGTCGGCAGCGGCGGTGGCCGTAGGTGAAGGAGGGAACAACAATGACCGAATCTTATCAACCGACGGTACACGCGTGTCTTGCCCCGGCGGCGAAAGTGGACGCGGCGCGTTCGTAGGTTTTGCCGGGTCAAACCTAAACGAACGCGATCGCGGACGTCGCGGTGAAGGCGTCGTGGGTATGGCTGGTGGTGAGCTCGCCTTTTGGGGACTTGAAGGGGGTTGCGAAGATGCAGGAGCGGGAGGGGCGAATGGAAGGGGGTCGGCTGGTGGTCGGTCGGGAGTTGCTGCGCTTTTGGGGACAGCATCAGGTATTGTGGGTAGGGGAGTGCTAGGCGCCATCTCGACATCTTCATCTGGCGTTGAAGCAGAATACCCTGGTGTATCGACCAGCGCAGCCATCGGAACAGGCACAAGGGGCGGCACTGGAGGAGGACCACGCGATATCGTGATATCTTGCACAGGCTTAACCGGAGAACTTAGCGTTCAATGACATACCAAAACGGACAGAACAGACGTACTGGGGTATGATTCTCCTCCTCGGGCTCACTCTTGTCTACTATTTCCCCCTCAGCATCGGAGTCCATGAGTGCATCGTCCTCTTCGGTCTTGACAGCCGGCGAGGGTGCGCTCGGTTCTGTTACTGTGGCAGGGGTGGGAATAACGATGGGGAGGGGAGAAGGAACGGGCGTTGGCTCCAGTTCTGGCTCCAGTTCTGGCTCGGGCTCGGGCTCGGGCTCGGGCTCTGGTTCTGGCTCAGGCTCAGGCTCTGGTTCAGGCTCGGGCGTCGGTTCGAGATGTCGCTGAACGAGGTCGGCGAGCGAAGGAAAGGTTCCACTAAACAATTTAATTAGCTTAACCACATGAATACAGTAGTGACAGACTCACTCGGGAGACGGTGTAAGATAGAGCTGCAGCGATTCTCTCGACGGGACACTCTGCGTTTGACTCGGTTGCGGAAAGGCGCCGACACCGGCC
>WSTK01000227.1:0-45841 GCA_019616945.1 Ceratobasidium sp. 414
TACATCCCAGTGAGCTATATACAAAACAATTTCCCAGACGCGACAAAAAAATATCAATAACTCAGCCGATGAGGATCGGCCCTGTGTATACACGTAGTTGGGAGTACGCGGGCCGATGCCCATCAGATACATGTCACCTGACACGCGTGATGAGCATCGGCCTGGTGTTACACGGGTGACTGAGACAGGTGCTCACACAATCTGAACGCAAAGTTCACCCTCCCAAGTCGCCTTCCTATTACCCACTCAAGCTCTCCATGCCTCCAATGAATATTTTGCAGCTGCGCGCCGCACGGCGTAACCTGTCGTTCACATCTCAAGGGTCAGCAAGCTCAGGCTCTTCCAGATCCTCGCAAACCCTCGTTCGCTGCTTTTACTGCTATCGTATCATCCCTTTTGGCTCAACCCAACAGAACCATGTCGCCGCCTCGCCAGAGTGCAAGCTAGTCGCAGACCAAGTACGACGTGCTGAGCAGAGAAGGCTAGAGTTGCAACGCCACGCAGAGCGGGGTGCAGGCAATGCAGGCACAATTTCTCAGCAGGACGCACTGCGGCAGCCAAACTTGGCGCAATTTGCCCCTCAGCCGATGCAACACGCCCAAGGGTTGTTGTGCTCCACCCAAACACCAGCATCTACCTCCAACCCTGTGCAGCCCAACCCCAGCCGTCACAACGTGACAGTGGAAACTGCCCCAGACAACGACACACCGTTCGAGCCCATGTCTGGCCTGTCTATGGCCCACTCATCTACTGTCCATCCCCGTGCTCCAGAGCCAACACAACAGACCCAACAGGTTCAACAGTCGTCGCACTCCACCCAAACACCAGCGCCTATCCCCAACCCTGTGCAGCTCAACCCCAGACGACACAAGGTGATGATCAAAACTGTCCCAGACAAGGATGCACTGTTCGAGCCCATGTCCAGCCCATCTATGACCCACTCGTCTACTGCTCATCCCCGCACGCCAGCAATGGCACATGCCCAACAGTCGTTGCACTCCACCCGAACGCCAGCGCCTAACCCCAACCCAGTGCAGCCCAACCCCAGACGACACAAGGTGACAATCAAAACTGTCCTGGACGAGGACGCACCGTTCGAGCCCATGTCCAGCCCATCTATGACCCACTCGTCTACTGCTCGTCCCCGCACACCAGCAACAGTACATGCCCAACAGTCGTTGCACTCCACCCAAACGCCAGCACCTACCCCCAACCCTGCGCATCCCAAGCCCAAACGCCACAAAGTGACGATCGAAACTGTCCCGGACGAGGACGCACCGTTTAAGCCTATGTCTGGCCTGTCTATGTCCCACTCGTCTACAGCCCATCCCCGCACCCTAGAGCCAACACAACGCATGTGAGAACTGCTGCACTCCCCCCAAATACCAGCACCTGGCACACCTACGGCTGGGCCATCGAGCACACATGGGAACCCTCCTGGCACCCACCCATCGAAGACTGCCGAATTGACTACTCGGTCGCAGGGCGCTTATTTTCCGCAGTCAACAACCCCGTGTACCTGGAACTAACGGAATCAAGCACAAAGGTTGGTCATGAGCACCTCGGACGTGCCGGATAGAGTGGTTGGGGTGCGGCCTTGCGTCAATGCCAGCGCTAAGCTGTGCCTAGGGCATGCGCAGTAAAAGTTCTAACCTCCTAAAGGCAACCCCGATGGGCTTGCTGTGTATCCGTTCTGTCAGTGTGCTGTCCAAACTGGCGCTCGGCGTCCTTTCCCATTTCAAATCGGCCTGCTGAGCCGGTTTAGACAACTTTTACCGAGCTATAAATAGAATGGGACCACCAGCCACCGATTTCCAAGAACCTGGCCCTCCCACCATCGGTTTTCATTATGAATGTAGGCTCTGGCCCCGTAGACTGCGCAAACCACTACAACGACTATCTTGAGACTCAAGCCAAGGATACGTGCCATGTCTGCCTCAGCACTGGGGCAGTGGTTGGTTTGTCGGTTGGTATTTCGCTTCTCGGACAACCTCGGCGTGCCAACTCATGTTTTCCTAGTTCCATGCACAAATGGGCTTCATCTCTCTCGTGTCGTTATTGATCCTGCTGGGGATCATAGCTGTAGGTCTTTAGACACATGAATGGCTTTATGCGTCGATTGAACTACTTTTGCAGGTTAACTTCCAGCGCAAGCGTATTCGGCATGGTGGCCAACTGAAACTTTTCCGAAGAAACATCGACATTTTAATGGTATTTCTTTTTCGTAAATTTATATGCGCCTTGCTTATAAAATTTGTGGCTTAGCTCAACCTCATTGTGGCGGATATTGTCATGTCACTCGGCGCCATACCCGATGTGTACTGGGCACACCACCGGCAAGTGTTCTGTGGGTCGTTCTGTAACGCCCAGGGGGCGCTACAAACGGTGGGGGAACCTGCCGCAGCGCTTTCGACTCTGGCGGTCACCGTATACACATTCGTGGCGATCAATCGGACCCATCATACCTTTAGGCCACGGGCCTGTCTGGTCGTGGTGGCAGCTATATGGTTATGGGCATTACTATGGGCTCTGGTTCCTTTACGCGTAATAAGAGACCCTGGGCTGGACGGAGCCGGGAATGTGCAAAACTTCTACACTCCGACACCCTGGTGTAAGCTTGCTTATTCTCTGTCGCGACTTTTCGCTGATGGCAACGCTCTGCTCGTAGGGTGCTGGATCAACGGCAAGTACATGCCTGAGCGCATTGTTGCCGAATACCTCTGGTGCGTAACCCGTTGTCAAGAGCTACAAGCATAATTCAGCTTACATTTTTACAGGCTGTGGATTGCGGGCGTAGGGAGCATTGCTCTCTATGTTCCATCGTACTTTATGGTACGCAAAAAACAAAAGACTGGAAGGACGGAAGTCCGCGCTGAAAGTCGCGAGGAACATGAGCAACCCGAGCCGGATACTCAGAGTGTGGCTAGCTCTATTAATGAGAACGACGAAGCTAGAAAGCTGCTTTGGTAAGTAGTAGTTAAAAATATGTGCAGTGCCGCGCTAACTGCAGGCATCAGGTATCCATTCGTATATACCCTCTGTGTATTGCCACTGTCCATCATCCGATGGGCAGGGTTCGTGAATCCCGAGCTCTTAATGAGTTCCCATATTGAAGCGCCTTCGATGGTGTTTATTTCGATCTTCAACCTCATGGGGCTCTTTAATGTAGCACTCATACTTTTGACTCGGCCAGCGGTATTGCAGATGGAGGAGGATGAGGGCGTGGGTGATTCCAGGGCAGTCTCCTCGAACAATGTCGGTGTCAACATGGCCCAGGTTGAGTCTCGTGATTCCCAGAATGTGAGCCACAGGAGTAGGGGTAAACACGAGCGCATCCAAACAAATGTCACATTGACAGACCAGCAGCCTGTAAATGCTTTCGGGGGGCCCAAGACGTCGTTGACTCGAGAGTTCTAGTTCTGTTTTGATCGTGTCGTAGTATCGTGCTTTCCTGTAATAATAGTCCCTTGCCCACCCCGCGATTTCATTAGTTCGGGTCGTGTTGTTATATGCCTGAGCCCATATTTCAGATCGGCGCTTGTGTATTAGCAAATGTTAGCCTTCCGTAACGTCTCGCGCCAGATCGTCTGAACCACGACCATGTCCATCACGGTGCCCAACGTATCGCCTCCCTGTCCCCGTTGTCTGCGCCTATCTATTATTCCTACGGATGAAATAATGGCTAATTGCTTGCCTATACCGCAGGAAAGGCGACTTCTGGCCAGTTCCTTCCATTCCAGTACTGCTTTCGGCCCAGTTGCAACTCTCCAGCCCTCCACCCTACCCAGCAGGAGCGGAATTTAACTATGCCCCATACAAACTGGGGTCTCGTGGTAGCCCGAGTGGCCAAGAACGGTTGACATACACGAGTCGTGGGATAGGGAGTAGATCGACATTGCACGCTCCAGTTTACTCGGAGATTCCGAGCTAGTTCTTTCATCCAATCGTCAGCTCTTCCTCACACATCTCTGCCTTTTGCCAACACCACGCTCCGTTTGGCATTGGTTGGTTTTAGTCGAGACGACACCAGGCTGTCGTCGCGTCGGCTTGTTCCGTGCTGGTCTGCGCACTGGACTTTTGCCGGGAGGTGCAGATCTTTCGACACTTGGTCACGGTACTGGATTAGCGACTCTCGTAGCACCCCGATTCATTCCCAATCTGCGGGAGCAGTCGTGTGATGCGATGGGACCTTTCCTCAAACATTCGTCCCCATATTGCGACTGGAAAATGTGAGTCATCCTGATTCTTTATCTTAAGCTTTGCTCGGCCGAGTTGTGACGCATCAACCCGCTTGAAGTCGCGAGCCATATCTGAATTTTTGGTATTCCCGCGTGGGTGCTATTTCTTGGCCACGCACTCGTACCAAGACACTTGATTTAGCGATGATTAATGCCTAGAAGTTCTCGTCCCCATTTCTACCAACTTGCGAGGATTACGTCGCGACTCGAAAATCCGATCAAGGGCAAAACCCACTGGTTATTCCTTCGTCTTTCCTACCGCAAGGTTGGTGTGGCATCATGTACGACAACCAGCCAGTCGTGCGAACATTTCCGAAACTCGTCCGCACCGCCCTTGGCCCACGCAACCCTCGATCACAGCAGATCATCGCCCGCAGCATCGCGGTAGCTTGGCAGGGATTCTGTCAAGACTGTACGTGAAGCTCATTGGATTAGGAACGGAGCTTGCCTCGATCGGCGATTATGTCGTGTCAGATGTCGATACAACGTGTTGTTTTTCATTTTTAGTTGCATCGCAATAGCGTCCAAATGGCCCCGTTGAACTGCGTAGCCGCATACTGAATTGCAGGGCAGAAATCGTGAAATCAACTACAAGATGATCAGGCTGTACACCACGTTTGCCCCAAAGCGCTCAGCGCACTCCTTCCAACCCGGGTCCGTACCTGGGACTCCAGACCACTCGGTCTTGTGAGTTATAAATGGGGCGGAAACGCCAGTGACTGATATTCACGCACCCTTCTCCCTCCGCCTGCTTCTGATCAGTATGAACGCTGGCGCTGGGCCCGTGGACTGTGTAAACAGTTACGATAACTATCTTGATACCCAATCGAAGCACACATGCCATGTCTGTCTTAGCACTGACGCAGTAGTCGGCCTATCAGTACGCTTCTCCCCAGTTTGACGACCTTCGTGCGTCAACTTATATGCTCTGCTAGTTTCATTCACAGGTGGGGTTGGTCTCGCTCGTGTCACTTTTGGTACTGGTCGGGATCATAGCGGTAAGCTTTTAGCGGTTCCAATGGGGTTCAAATATTATTGAGCCCCATTTATAGAAGAAGTATTGGTGTTTGCCCAAGGGCCAACGAAAGCTTTTCCGGAGCAACATAGACATCCTGATGGTATTTATCGTTGCTTATGAGCGTTATATGCGCATTAATAAGGGATTTTATGTACCAGGCCAATCTCATTGCGGCAGATATCGTGATGTCGCTGGGTGCGGCATCCGATGTTTATTGGGCGCACCGGCGCCAGGTATACTGTGGTTCGTACTGCAACGCCCAAGGAGCGCTGCGGACTATTGGTACGGCCGCGGCCTCCCATTCGACCTTGGCGGTCGCCATGTATACGTTCATGGCGATTTATCGAGTCCGCCGCCCTACGTATCGTCCAAGGGTCTGTTTAGCTGGCGTGATAGCTATATGGTTGTGGGGAATACTTTGGACGGCAGTTCCCCTGAGTGTGAGGAGTGGCGATGGGCTGGACAAAAACGGGAATGTGCAAGACTTTTTTACGCCGACACCGTGGTGTACGTCTTAACGCTACTCATCTAAGACACTTGGCTGACATAAAAATCGCGTCCATAGGGTGTTGGATCAATGGGAAGTACACGGCTGAACGCATCATGGCCACATACCTATGGTATCCGCTTTAGCCAAAAGGTGTAAACGCAGCTCTAATCTTTGATTTTGCAGGCTCTGGGTTGCCGGAATCGGGAGCATCGCGCTCTACGTCCCAGCTTACCTTATGGTGCGCAAACAACAAGTCGCTATGGTGCCCGATGAACTTCGGCAGCTCCCCACGATTGAGCAAGCTGGGCCACCTCGGCAATCGGAACACCCCGAGGAACCCAAGCGACCCAGCGAGCCAGACACTCGAAGCGTTGCGAGCTCGGTTTACCAAAGCAACGACGCTGCAAAGTTGTTGTGGTGAGTATCGCTTTCAAAGCACATGCCTTACTGGACTAACTCCAAATACCAGGTATCCTTTTGTGTATACGCTGTGCGTCCTGCCATGGTCCGTCATCCGATGGACAGGGTTCGTGCACTCCGACATCTTGGACAGTCCAAATATCCTGGCACCTTACATGGTGTTCTTCGGGATATTCAACCTCATGGGTTTTTTTAACGTGTTGCTCATCCTTTTGACCCGACCGATGGTCCTGTTGCTCGGGTCTAACGAGGACTCGGGTGTAGGCGATTCCAGGGCGGCCTCCGTGGAGAATATTAGTCTTCGCGCGCGAGTTTCATCTCACGCTGCAGCCGGCCAGGACGATGGAGGAAACCAGCAGGAACATGTTGAAACCGATGAAACGCATGCTGGCCAGCGATCTGCCAACCATTTTGGAGGAGCGGATGTAGCGCTGGCCCGAGAGTTCTAGTTGGTTTTTCGTCCGTCCGCAGAATAATTGAATTACAAAATGAATTTGAATGTTTTCATACCCGTTGTTTTTTGCGCAGTTCTAGTGAATATATGCCGCTGAGTTACCGAAATTACGATCGCCGAGACCCTTTGCAAGTGTTTGGCAGAAAGCTAGCGCCTGGGTTATGTCAGGCGCTCCATCGGGCTTTGTTTTTGGCCACCACATCCACACTTCAACCTTGTCGGGCTCTTACCTATTACTTCACCTGGGAAAGTGGCTTATCCTGTGACTATGAATGCATTAAAACAATGGCTCATTGCAGAGTCACATCTCAAACAAGCGGCATCTGATTTCCTTGACGCCTGCACCACACTTCGAGCCACGGCTACTCAGTCATTTGTGTCGACCCCCAACCAACTCGCGCTTGAGAATGTCTTGGACGAAGTTCAATCCCATATTGGCGCTATTGAATCGATAGAAACTCGCATGCACGAGTCCCGCGCTGTGCTCCATGCTCTGCTCAATTCATCAACATCACGCGTTCCCGTCAATAGACTACCAACTGAAACTCTTTGTCGAATTTTTTCTATCATTGCGGCCTCCTCTCCATGTACTCCTTTGAAAGGCCAGCGCGACACTTTCCTCGACATCCCTCTAGTGTGCGTGAGGTGGCACCAGATTGCATCCAGCACCCCCTCGCTCCAGCCATACATCGATCTCCGTTTTGGACCCGGCTCAGATGGCTTGCTCGACCGCGCTGTTCGGCAGCTTGACCGCTGCCGTGGAATGCCGATTCATATCCTCCTCTCGCATTACCCTCCAAAGGGCCAGTCAGACGCCGTTTCAAAGCTGGTCTCCGCCTTGGAACCTCACGTGGCGCATTTGAGTTCATTGAGGGTACGCTCCATTAGTGTAACTTTACTTCAAAACCTACTCGCGCTTTATTCAAGCCGGGGAACATCGGGGTATTTGAAGACCTTGGTGTTATCCGACATCCAGGTATCCGACACGGGAAACGTTGTCTCTTGGCCCACAAGCTCACTCCAGGGACTCGTAGAGTTAGAGCTACGCAATATTGACAAATCCATATGTCCCCACTTGGCCGAACTTGCAGCTATGTTATCCAATTGCCCGACGCTCCACACATTGCGACTTGTAAAGCTGAAAGTCCTCCTGGGTCCGCTCCAAAACTGCCCGGCTATTTCGCTTCCTTGCCTAAGGATGCTTGAAATATCTTATGTGCGCGGAGAAGGCTTGCCATTCCTATTACAAATGGTGTCTCCTGGCGTGCTTGAACTAGACCTCAGACTTGAGACTGGTGCTGCCAGCAACCGGCCTCCCCCTTTCGTTCGGACGCTACTCGCACGCTCTAACATTGTCGCCTTGACTATGTATGACATTGAATATGATATGCCGGGTGCATTTAGGTCATACTTACCCTTACTCCCGCATTTACGTGCGCTACATCTCAATCTTTCAACAAGTACCACATCACGTGATCTCGAGGAATTGGTCGCTTCGACCCCTCATGGTTGCACCTTGCGACCCCCTAACCTCCAATCATTGTGTATAAGCAACGGTCGAATATCTAAAGTAATTATGGATCGAATTAAACGGGTCGCTTCGACGCTGGGCTTGCGGAATATCGTTTTCTTGTCGTGCACATTTCGACCTTCCTTCGACACAGAACTGAGCGACGACGATGAGGAGGGCGGCACGATTCTGGGGAGAAATCTTAGGGAAATGCCCGAAAGCATAAAGGAATGGTTGTCGGAGAGGGTCGAGAGAGTCTTTGTCTGGGAAACAGCTCCCACTGGCGTTTGCCCAGGGTGGACCTATCCGTTGACTAGTTAGTCGAGCTTTCATGGAGTATTTCTATGGAATAAATTGGTACGGTTTCCCTATGCCCCAAACCACATTGCGTGTTGTTTCTACCATGTTCCAAAAATCTACAAAAATCTGCGCGGAGTGTATAATTGACCCTATATCGTGTGCAACCCCACGAGTCGTATACAAATAGTCGGAACGGTAAGCGCCGTGTCCCTGACACCGCTTACTCATCTGCCCACCTGACACCCGCCTTCACCTCCCCTCCCCGACGTCTCCTCTAACTCTCCTTGCAAAAAATCAAAACGTTAACGATCCCCTCTAATTCTGGGCACATTTTCAATACTTCCTCTTCGCTACAGCTCTATCTTAAATGTACACTCCATCGCGGGACTATGCCCCGCGGCTCAGCGCAGCCAACGTCGGGGTCAACCCTAACATGAGCATGGATTCTCTACGTTTTTCGACTCCCCCTCCTAACCTCGGAGGTACAACTCCAGCTCCCCCCTACGGCCAAGGTGCCCCTCACCACCTGCTCGGCAACAACGTTGGCGGACTCGGAGTGGGCGTTGGTGGAATGAATAGCGTTGGGGGCGGGAACATGGGCGGAGGGGGCCTCGGCCAATTCTCTGCGATGGGCCAACAACAGCAGCAGCAAGCGCTTATGAACATGGGTGCTCAGCAGCTTGCCCTCCAGATGCAGCAGACCATGGGAAACGTCGGCGTTGGGGTTGGTAATATGGGCGTTGGCGTCGGAATGGGTGGTCCGGGCGCCAATGTGGGAATGGGCATGGGCGGTTCGCAGGGCCAGATGAACCAAATGGGCCACGAAGAGGCGAAGATATACCAGCTCGTAATGGACTTGATGGATCCTTCTCGGCGAGAGGGTGCTCTGCTCGAGCTGAGCAAGAAGCGGGAGCAGTTTGATGACCTGGCGCTGGTGTTGTGGCACTCGTTTGGTATGTTTTCTTGGCCATTTTTCCAGTCGCTTGCTGAGGCGGTGTAAAGGGGTTATGGCTGCTCTCCTACAAGAAATCGTCTCCGTCTACCCCTTGCTCTCACCGCCCGCTCTCACCGCACACGCATCGAACAGAGTGTGCAATGCACTGGCGCTGATGCAGTGTGTCGCTAGCCACCAAGAAACCCGTCAGCTGTTTCTCAATGGTACGTTGCTGTACCCCGACTCTTGTGATAATTTCCTCTAATATTTTCGTCGTTTGCAGCGCACATTCCCTTGTTTCTCTATCCTTTCCTAAACACGACCTCCAAAACACGACCGTTTGAATACCTTCGCTTAACGTCCCTCGGCGTCGTCGGTGCCCTCGTCAAGCAAAACGACAACGCCGGAGTCATCCATTTCCTTCTCTCGACTGAGATTATCCCTCTCTGCTTGCGGATTATGGAGACCGGTGTGTGCATACTCCGGTCGTTGCGTTTACCGGTCTGATGTGTCGTCCGAACAGGGTCCGAGTTGTCCAAAACTGTGGCGATCTTTATTGTTCAAAAAATCTTGCTCGATGACACTGGGTTGAACTATATATGTCACACATATGAACGGTTCTACGCCGTTGGGACTGTTCTCAGTAACATGGTTGCACAGGTACGTAATGGGATTTGTTGGCCGTTTTGTATACTTACGAGTACTAGCTCGTCGAAAACCAAGTTGTGCGGTTATTGAAGCATGTGGTTCGGTGCTATCTTCGCCTCAGCGACAACATGCGGTCAGTATACTTGTTTGTTCGTCAAACATTTACTCATTCGGGGTTCGTTTTCTAGCGCCCGAGAAGCGTTGCGAGCCTGTCTCCCTGAACCTTTGCGGGACAACACGTTTGCGAACCTACTCAAGGTATTTAACTTTGCCTTCATCTCTCGACCGTCCTAACTATCATTCAGGGAGACACAGTAACCAAGCGTTGCCTCGCCTCATTGCTGAACTGCCTCTCCGACCGCCCAGACCAACGTAACGAATAACCGCCGAACCTCGCCGCCAACAAAACAGTCTTGCGACTCCTGGACCGAAAAATTACCCACCGAATACACGGCTATAATCAAACCAATTATCACTCCGACCCAAGAATATATGTGCATATCGTGTATATTGTATACGTCTGCTGCTGTTGCTCATCTGACCGCCCATACCCCCTTCCTACTTGCATTGAAATTTCTTGGTAATGTGATTGTTTGAACTGTTGTTGCATACTAGAATACGTTCTGCTTGAATAAATATCGTGCATGTTTTGGGTTGCCGCGGGAAGCGAGGCCAAATGAGATTGGCTGGTGGTAACGTAACGCGATGACAATTGTGTATCTATATCTGGGCCGGTCCCTTGGCGTTAAACCTCCTCTTCCACACAGGCAGGCATAACCTGCCACTCGTGTATTGACTTGTCTCCATTACAACCACCTAACCGATATGGATACACTCGCCCAATGGCAAACTGCATGGGTTCATCTCAAAGAAGCCACCCTAGCTTGCCACGATGCCTGCTTCAACCTTCTAGCCACTCTTCCTCAGTACACCTCTGGACCTGCTCAGCGTATCTCTCTCCAGCAAAATATTACCTCGAAGAACTCCACAATTGAATTGGTCCAGGCGAAAATGGCGAACCTGCGACCAGCAGTGAATCAGATGTTTAATCTATTGGCGCCCGTTGGCAGCCTCCCTGATGAAATCCTAGCGAGCGTCTTTGACGTTGCTATCTTAACTTCCTCAACTCCGAATCGCCCGTGGTATCATCGCCAAGATGTGCTCACGACGATCTCATCCGTGAGCAGTCGGTGGCGCCAGGTTGCGATCCAAACCCGCTCGTTCTGGTCGCACATCCTTTTCAAGAAATCGCCCAACTATCCTGAACCATTTCCACAAGACCTCGTCGCGCTATGGCTAGAACGATCTCGAGGGACTCCGATACATATCCACGTGCCTTGGCGGCTTTACGAAGACCGATCTTATGTAGATCAACTGATCTCGCTGCTTCAGCCTCACGCTGCCCGTATTTCCTCCATAGTAGCTTCGGTTCGGAATGAGTATACAGCATTCTTCTCCGATCTCATGGACCTTTGTGCCAGTCATGGCGAGCCGAACTCGGTTAAAACCGTTGTATGGTTCGGGAGAGACGTCTACCCACGACCCCCAGTGACCTTTCCGCCCTTCACAGGGCTAGTCACTTTTGAGCTTGGCTGGCTCACCGAACGCCAGTGTCCCACAATTGACCAAATTATAATAGTGCTCACTAGTAACCCGTCTCTACGGACACTGCGGTTGCGGAACATGAGGGTCCAACCTGGGACGGGCTCGACTGCGTCCCCCATTGAACTACCTGCTCTACGATTGCTTGATTTAGTTGGTCTTGATGGCGCCGGGGTGCGGTGGCTGATGTCCGCTCTCCATCCTGGACGGTGCGAACTGGACTTTAGGCTAGAACTGCTTGACTGGGCCAACTTTGAGCGTGCGGTTGCCCAGTTTCTGGAGCGCTCTAACGTTGTCGCTTTGTGGCTTCATGACATCCTTTACCGGACAGGCGTGCCGCCTGCTTCCCAGCTTCCAGTATTACCGAGCGTGCGAGTACTAGGCCTTGTATCGGAGCAAGAGAGCTTGGACATAGCGGCGGGAATGTTCACTGCGTCCGGCGAAGCCCAGGTTGCTCGCTACCCGAATCTTCGCACCCTTTACCTGCGAGGCCACGGCTCGATAAACAAGTTAGGGCGTAACCGGATAAAACAGATTGCCAAGGTTTATTCGTCGATCACCGTGCACCTCGACAACTGCGCACTCTCGAAATCGTCCCATCCTGGCGGAGGGAATGCCGAAGCGCAACTTCTACCGAACTCTTTGTATCGACCCGTTTGCAGGGTATTCTTCAAGAAGATACCACTTGATCAAACCAATATCCTTGATATGTATGCGCGAACGCTTGTGGAGGGCAGCAAGCCCACCTGACACACCTCCTTAACCACATGATGTTGAATAATGGAATCCAAGTGTACAAGGCCATATGCATCTTCTTTGTAAAAGAGACATTCCGGATGTTTCATGGGCGCATATAGCCGTTTGAAGACTCAAGTCACCAAAGCGAGATTGAAGACGTGGTAATGTGGATATTGAGCAACCAATCCTGTAACGATGTAACGTTATGTTACCAGGCGGTGGCCCTGCTGCTAGCTCTGTTCCGCACGCACCCGCCGAACGCTAGGCCTGATTCAAGACATTTATATTCGACCAACATCCTCACATCACACAACTATTCAGGAGTTATTCGCCCTAATATGGAATCATTCGACACATGGTAGACCGCCTTACTTCGCCTCGATGAGGCCACCCAGACTTTTCTTGGTGCCTTCTCTCATCTCCGAGCTGTACTTTTCCGGGACTTTACCATTCATCGTCAACAACCCTCGGTCAACAAGCTGGTCGCCGAGATACACTCGCATCGTGTATCGGTTGATTTGACCAAAGCAAAGCTAGCCAAACCACTCTCAACATATTCAGTATGTGCACTTGTGCCAATAAGTGTTCTTCCCACGGAAGCCCTGTCCCGTGTATTTCGACTAGTATTATGGTCCCCTCCTTTTCGGCTGGTCGCTGGTACTCCGAGTGCAACACCCCTTTAATCATCGACTCGTCTTGTCTGCACGCGCTGGCGCCGACTCGCCACCCAGGCACCCTCGCTCTGGTCTCATATCGACATTCACGGCATAGGCAGGATGGGCGGGCAGCACACGTATCCAATACACCGGCTCAAACTGTGGTTGGAGCGTTCCCACGGATCCCCGATACATATCCTATCTACCTCGAAAAGTTCGTCGACTGCAGCAGGTGGCAGAATTTATTCCAGTACTGCAGCCTTATGTCGCCTCAATTTGCTCCATAATTTCCTACTCAATTTGGGATCCGTTGTTGCTTCGGGGGGTTTACATTCTCTATAAAAGCCACGACAGATCAAAACTCTTGTACTTTTCGCGGGCAACTGGTACCGGTTGCTATATCTGCCATGGACAGCCTTTTTCTCGTATTTCACCGGGCTGGTCAACTTGGAGTTGAGTGGGTTACCGGGATATGTATCTCCAACGACCAACCAACTGGTTGCAATGTTCTCCAACAATCATTGCAATCCATCCGCACGCTTCGATTGAGAGATATACGCATCGTTCCTGGGAGCGGACCATCATTATCCGCCTCATGCTGCCTTGCCTCGAGTTTCTTGACGCGGTTCAACTAGTAGGGTTTCATTGGTTGATGACTTGTTTGCTGCCTGGAACTCTCGAACTTGACCTTAGGCTGAATTTGGACGACTTGCGTTTGATCAAAGCCGACGAACTACCTCGCACGTGACTGGTGCATTACGCTGGCGGTTCCCTCCTCAGTACGGCTCGTGCATTTATGTTGGCTGCAACGCTCAGCCTCGCTCTGCTTGAATAAACACGGTACTGTATGGTTTGTGTTGTAGCCAGAAGTGAGGTTACGATGGTGGTCGATTTGCGATTGATGTGGCTGGTGGTGATGTAACACTATGACAATTGATCCATCCACATACGGGAAACCCTTTGCGTCGAACCTCCATCTCCTACACAGGCAGAACATAACCCTGCCACTTTTATATTGACCCGACCCTATTATACAGACCTAACTGATATGGACCTACTCGCCCAATGGCAAACTGCATGGGTCCTCCTCACGCAAGCAACTCTAGTTTTCCACGATGCCTGCTTTAACCTTCAATCCACCCTCCCTCAATACACCTCAACACCCGCTCAACGTGCCTATCTCCACCAAATGATTACCTCTCGTTACCCCACGATTAAATTGATCCAGGCGGAAATGGCGGACCTGCCCCTGGTTGTGAACCAGATGTTCAACCTATCGATACCCTTTGGCGCCATCCCCGACGATATCCTAGCCAGAATCTTTGATATTGCTCTCATAACTTCATCGACTCCGGATCGCCCGTGGTACCATCGCCATGATGTACTCACCACGATCTCATCCGTGAGTACCCGGTGGCGCCGGGTTGCGATCCAAACTCGCTCGTTCTGGTCACATATCTACAGCCCTGAACCATTTTCACGAGATCTCGTCGCTCTATGGTTGGAAAGATCCTCTGGGGCTCCGATACATATCCATGTGCCTGCACGGCTTTCCAACGACCGATCCTATGTGCGGCAACTGATCCCGGTTCTTCGACCTCATGCCACGCGTATTGCTTCTATAGTAGCTTCGGTTCGTCAGGAGTATAACAGGGTTGTCCCCGATGTCATGAACCTCTGTACCACCCATGGCGAACGGAGCTCGGTTAAAACCCTGGTGTTGTTTACGGGAGAAAACCACCCGGAACGTCCAGTGACCTTCCGATCCTTCACGGGGCTGGTCAATTTCGAGCTTGGCTGGCTCAACGGACACCAGCGTCCCACATTTCGTCAAATTATCACAGTACTCACTAGTAACCCGTCTCTACGGACACTGCGGTTGCGGAACATGAGGGTCCAACCTGGGACGGGCTCGACTGCGTCCCCCATTGAACTACCTGCTCTACGATTGCTTGATTTAGTTGGTCTTGATGGCGCCGGTGTGCGGTGGCTGATGTCCGCTCTCCATCCTGGACGGTGCGAACTGGACTTTAGGCTAGAACTGCTTGACTGGGCCAACTTTGAGCGTGCGGTTGCCCAGTTTCTGGAGCGCTCTAACGTTGTCGCTTTGTGGCTTCACGACGTTCCTCACCGAACAGGCGCGCCGCCTACTTCTCAACTCCCCATGTTACCGAGTGTACGAGTACTGGGTCTTGTATCAGAGCAAGCGAGCTTGGACATAGCCGCAGGAATGTTCGCTGGGACCGACGAAACACAAGTTGTTCGCTTTCCGAATCTTCGCACCCTTTACCTGCGGGGCCACGGCTGGGTAAGCAAGCAGGGGCATGGTCATATAAAACAGATAGCCAAAGCCTATTCGTCGGTCACTGTGCATCTCGACAACTGCTTGAGGTCGTCTCGCCTTTTCGGAGAGGGTCCCAAAGTGCAGCTGCTGCCGAGTTCGCTGTATCGACCTATTCGGAGGGTCTTCTTCATGAGCATCCCACTCGACCAAACCGATATCGTTGATGTGTATACGCGAACACTTGTGGAGCGCAGTAAGCACACCTAACATACTTTCTTAGCTACATGTGGTTGAATGATGAAAATCAGGTTTGTGAGCTCTTACGAATCAAACCATTGGAACTGATTGAGTTGGTATGTTCAGGCAGCTCCTCACGGATAGTAGTAGGGGCACCTTGACCTAAATCATGTGTACAATAGGGGCTTGCACGCCCTGCTAATGTATGAATTTTCGTTACTCCTACACGTCGGAGCAACACGACGAGGTCGAAAGGGGGGAGTACCGATCGCAGGGTTTATGTGGGCGCAGAAGTTCACGGACAAACTGAAATTATCGAGCGAGGTTAAGTTGAACTATACATGCGGTGCCTCACGTCAGGAAAAAGGATACTGGTTGCAACCGGTTTTGGCAGGTAACCGGTTTCCGCACCACTGCGTTGAACTAGCTGCAACCAGCTGCAGAATCCCCATTAATACCAAAAATCAGTTCTGGCTGTATGCAGCTGTCTTCGGCTCAAGAGGGGTAGCACCTGGAGTGAGATGCCCTGGTGACATGTTCACGATCGGGGTCGAAAAGCAGTCGACAAGTCCAAGAAATAGACTGTGGCCCTGAGGCCGGCGAACGTGCCATATAGAGCTAAGCGAGTCGAAAAAGACAGCGGACTCATGTCGTGCCGAGCGAGGTCTGGTCCCACCCCATACCCCCCCTACCCCCCTCCGTGTTCGGCACCTGTTCTCCCGAACCCCCGTGAGAGCACCCGTGAGCAAAACTGGCGCTCCGGAGCCCGGCACGATTTTGCCAACGACTCCAGATAAATTTCAATTGGCAGTATTCCCTGATGAAGTTAATTTAAACTCCATATTTTTCCTGACATGCTCCCCCTTCAGTACAGCCTGTGCATTTCAGTTGGTTGTAATGTACGGCCTTGCCCTGCTTGAATAAATATCATGCATGTTTTGGGCTGTAGAGGGAAGTAAGGTTACGATGGTGGCCGATTTGCGATTGATGTGGCTGGTGGTGATGTAACACTCTGACAATTGATCCATCCACATACGAGAAACCCTTCACGTCGAACCTCCATCTCCTACACAGGCAGAACATAACCCTGCCACTTGTATATTGACCCGACTCTATTACCTAACTGATATGGACTCACTCGCCCAATGGCAAACTGCATGGGTCCTCCTCACACGAGCCGCTCTAGTTTTCCACGATGCCCGCTTCAACCTTCAAGCCGCCCTCCCTCAGTACACCCCTGCGTCCGCTCAACGTGCCTATCTCCAGCAAATAATTACCTCCCATTACCCCACGATTAAATTGATCCAGGCGAAAATGGCGGACCTGCCCCTAGTTATGAACCAGATACTCAACCTATCGATACCCGTTAGCAGAATCCCTGCTGAAATCCTAGCCAGCATCTTTGATATTGCTCTCATAACTTCATCGACTCCGGATCGCCCGTGGTACCATCGCCATGATGTACTCACCACGATCTCATCCGTGAGTACCCGGTGGCGCCGGGTTGCGATCCAAACTCGCTCGTTCTGGTCACATATCTACAGCCCTGAACCCTTTTCACGAGATCTCGTCGCTCTATGGTTAGAAAGATCCTCTGGGGCTCCGATACATATCCATGTGCCTGCACGGCTTTCCAACGACCGATCCTATGTGCGGCAACTGATCCCGGTTCTTCGACCTCATGCCACACGTATTGTTTCTATAGTAGCTCCGGTTCGTCAGGAGTACAACAGGGTTGTCCCCGATATCATGAACCTCTGTGCCGGCCATGGCGGACTGAACTCGGTTAAAACCATTGTGTGGTTTGTGGGAGAAAACCACCCGGAACGTCCGGTGACCTTCCTACCCTTCACAGGGCTGGTCACATTTGAACTTGGATGGTTCACCGAACACCAGTGTCTCACAATTGACCAAATTATCGCAGTACTCATTAGTAATCCGTCTATCCAGACGCTGCGGCTGCGGAACATGAAGACCAGATTTGGGCCAGGTTCGACTGCGTCCCCTATTGAACTACCTGCTTTACAATTACTTGATTTAGTTGGTCTTGATGGCGCCGCCGCGGGGTGGCTGATGTCCTCCCTCCTTCCTGGACGGCGCGAATTGGACGTTAGGCTGGAACTGCTTGGCTCGGTCAATTTTGAGCGTGCGGTTGCCCAATTTCTGGAGCGCTCTAACGTTGTTGCTTTGTGGCTTCACGACATTGCTTACCGGACAGGCGCGCTGCCTGTTGCTCAGCTTCCAGTGTTACCGAGCGTACGAGTACTAGGCCTCGTATCTGCGCAAAGGAGCTTGAACATAGCCGCAGGGATGTTCGCTCGGGCCGGCAAAACACAAATTGTTCGCTATCCGAACCTTCGCACCCTTTACCTCCGAGCCCCCGGCTCGATAACCAATCTAGGACGTTCCCGGATAACACAGGTAGCAGACGCTTATCCGTCGGTCGCTGTGCATCTCGACAACTGCTCGTTCAACAAGCCTTCCCGCTCGGGCAGAGGGGGTACCGAATCGCTACTGCTGCCAGATTCGCTGCTTCGACCTGTTTTGCGGGTCTTCTTCGTGAACGTCCCACTCGATCAAACCAGTACCATTGACATGTTTATGAGGATGCTTGTGGAGGGTAGTAAACGCGCCTGACATACCTCCTTGGCTACATGTTGTCGAACGATGAAATTCAATTTTGTGAGTTCTTACAAACCCAACTATGGAACTTCTTCAAACTGATCGAGTGGCTACGTTCGGGCAGACAGTCACGGAGAATAGCAGGGGCACCTTGACTGGAATCACGTGTAAAATAGGGGTTTGTGCACCCTGCTGAATGTACGGCCAATGATGGAACTGGTATACGTGTGTCACACCGATGCGTCGAAGTAAACGCAACGAGGTCGAAAGGGGGGAGCATCGATTGCTGGGTGTATGTGCATGCAGAAGTTTAGTTGCAAACTGAAATTATCGGGCGATGTGAGGTTGAAATGTATGCGGTACCTCTACAAAACAAGTCATGTATGCGTTGCGAAATGTAAGGGCAAACGAAAGCCAAGAAAATAAATGTACACGA
This sequence comes from Ceratobasidium sp. 414, assembly GCA_019616945.1. Taxonomy (NCBI): domain Eukaryota; kingdom Fungi; phylum Basidiomycota; class Agaricomycetes; order Cantharellales; family Ceratobasidiaceae; genus Ceratobasidium; species Ceratobasidium sp. 414. The sequence continues at coordinate 18,588 of WSTK01000227.1, forward strand.
AGTCTGCCTGATGTCTTCTCCACGCGCACCAAAAGCTCCAACGCGTTTTTCCAACATCTAAGGCAGTTCACCTTTCGAGGATACTCCGGCCTCCGCAGCAAGCGCATAGAACACCGAATTCTGAAAGGTGTAACTTAGCCTTTGTCGCTGGAATTGTAACCCCGATACTTACCTCATTCTGGAGAAGCGCTTCTGGAGTATCAAGCTCCGCGACCTAAACCAGCAGTCAGCAAGTAAGGTTATCAAGGCAATATTGGTACGCACGCTTCCGTTTTCGAGTACCAGCATGCGGTCCGAGTCAATCACAGTATTGAGACGGTGTCTGGATAGAGAAATTATCAAAAGATAGAAAATCGGCACGAGTGCGAAACACTTACGCAATAGTAAGCGTCGTAATCCCCTTGAACTGCGGACCCCGGATAATATCTTGAATAGCCTTGTCCGTCTCGAGGTCAACCGCAGATGTAGCCTCGTCAAGAATAAGGATCTTTGTCTAAGCAACAAGGGATCGATGAGTAATGAGATTCGCCCCGGGGAAGAGACAACATACGTTCCGAAGCAAAGCCCGGGCAAAGCACACGAGCTGGCGTTGGCCACTGCTCATTGAAGATCCTCCCTCTTTGACAATAGAATCTAGCCCGCCTGGGAGCGTTAGGACATATTCTTTCAGGTGAGCCTGAAGAGATAAATGATATTAGTATTGTTCAAGCAGGGGCTGAGTGCCTGAATCACTTGTTCGATAGCGGCCCAGATCTTTCCATCATCATGTTCGTCAGTCGGGTCAATGTTCTCCCTGATTGTGCCTTCGAACAACTGAAAAGTGTATGTCAATATCAGGGATAATTCGATATCCTTGGAGGTACGCACCTGTGGCTCTTGGGGAATGATGCTGATCGCACGTCGTACTATAAAAGCGTATCTCAGTATCGCTAATATCAGCCCATAGGGGAAACTCACGATCATGCAACCCAATTTTCGTGATATCTACTCCATCAATGAAAATCGTCCCAGAAGCAGGCTCGAGGATCCTCAACAGAGACAGGAATAGCGAACTCTTTCCGGCGCCCGTACGACCGACGACGCCAACTTTTTCTCCAGAGAGCTGTGATTATGTTAGCAGTGCTTTCCCAGTAAGCAGAACAAACAACTGACAATTGTCATATTCAGATCTTTGAGGACCAGCGGCAGTTCAGGACGATAACGCATGCAGTAGTCACTGAAAAACGTAGTTTCAGGAGTTATCGTTGACGCACGCTCGACCGTACTCACTTGAACACAATTTCTCCACTCTGGGGCCACCCTTCAGGCAGTCCCGCATCTGGAATCTCAAGCGGCGCCTCGGGCTCCAAATTAATATACCTACCCACCAAACCAAACCAAATCAGTTCCTGTCCTCATTCCAAAACCTATTCCGGCTCACCCAACTACACGCTCGACCGAAACCAAATTCTGTTCGACCTCGCTCGCGGATCTCACAACCCAATTCAAACTCTGCGTCGTCGACAGACCGTACGACAAGACGAGTCCCACGAGGCCAGCGTCAACGCCGGTCGTGACGAGCGCGACGAGGGAGAGGATTGCAGCGGAGAGGACGATGAATGCGCCGAGGAGCTCGAGGCGGACAGCTATCGTGGGTGATCAGACTCTCACTAAAGCAAGGGTATTGGAACCTGGACGTACCGAGCCACCGGTTGACAGACACAGCCGGCAAGTACACCATCTGGTTGCGATCCAACTTGGCCTCGTTTTGAGCCATAAACACATCTTGCTGTCCAAACGCACGGATCGTAGAAAGACCGCCTAGACTCTCTTGGAACCAAGCGAAGATAGGAGACTTGGAGGTCGCATCGAGTCGTTTACTTGAAAAATATTAGCAGGAAACCGAATTGCGAGTAAGGATAACTCACAGTTCACGAGACGTAGCCAGGTAATATTGCATGATCACCCGGTACACATACCCGAGCGGGATGAGTGTCACCAGGAACAGCGGGAACGTTCCTCCAACAACAATCACAATGCCTACACCCATCCTTCAATCACTCCTGTTGCACAAACTGAACAAATGAGACGCACCAGTGACAACCAACATAGTCCTGAAGAACCCTCCAAACACTCGAATGAGAACCTCGTCGATCACATACTGATCTCTCGAAAACAAGTTCATAATTCGGCCCAGGGGAGTCTGCTCAAAGAACGAAAGCGGTGCTCGGATAACAGCGAACAACATCTACCGCCCCACTCGACAATTAACCCCTTGCGCTCAAGAAGTGAGGGGGTGCTTACCGCATCATGCAAACTCCTCGCGCTCTTGATCGCGCAAAACACCCAGAGCAGCACCGAGGCGACGAACGAGAACAAGGCCGACGAGAGCGCAAACATGCCATAAATGAACAAGTAGTACCCCACCTCAGTGTTATCGCCTGTTTCCTGATTATGATTGCCCCAGGACTTGAGAGAAACGTTGGACACTAGCCATCACCACCTCAATATCACTCCACAGCGCGAGGAAGACTGGGACTTACGAATTGAACACGCCTGCTGCAACACCATGCACAACATAAAGGCAATCACACCCGGCGTACTCGACGCCTGGAAATACCGCTTATACACCCCCATCTTTACATTTCCTTGCTCTCGATGTTCCGCCTTTTGCGCCGTCCCCGCCTGCGCCTGCCATTGGGTCCGAAGTCGCTGTTGGGATCGGACAGACATAATGGTCGGACGACGCAGTTTCCTGGGCGTGAGTTTTTCTTTGGGGGCCGAGGCGAGGGACGGAGCGAGTGTTTTGTCGGATGTACTGCTGCTTTCTTGCATCTCGGTTGGGGGGTGGACGGGAGTTGCGGTGCCAGACTGGGTACGACTTCCTTGGTTGCTCTTTTTGTTGTTCGCTCTGGACTAGAATAAGTCACTGAAAATCAGGATGAGACTAGTCGACTCACATCAACTTGGCCAACTCCTTTGTAGGATCACTCATAATCTCCGTAAACGTGCCAGACTCCAAAATAATCCCGCGGCGAAGCATCATGATCGAGTCGTGCTACCATCCATATCATTAGCACACCCTTGGCATCTAAAATAACGAATGCGGACTCACCTGGTCGAGATATGCCACGCTATTCGTAACATGCAACCGCGCCTTTCCAGCCAACAACCCATTTGGTCCAATGACTTGATCAAAAACGTGTCGGGCGACGTGGGCGTCGACAGCAGCCAGTGGGTCATCGAGGAGATACAAGTCGGCGCTATCGCGCCAAAAATCATAAGGAAACGGACGGGATCGAAGAACGAGAAGCATACCGAGCGTAGACGGTTCGAGCCAACGAAATCCGAGCGCGTTGTCCACCGCTGAGCGTGATACCCTTTTCTCCGACTTCCGTGAGATCGCCATCCGAGAAGAGGGCAAGGTCCGGTCGAAGCGCACAAGCTACCATACCCCACTATTAGCTCCATCCCTTGCGGTATTCGCACCACAGACAAAAAAACATACCATCCAAAACAACGTTATAAAACTCCTCATCATACCGATGCGAAAACAAGATATTCTCCCGAATAGTAGCGTTCATAATCCTACCTCAGAGTCAACAACCTCCCTCTAAACCCGACTGAACCAAACTTACCAAGCATTTTGCGGCGCATACGCAATCTTTCCCATCACCTTGACAGTGCCCTCTTCACGGGTCATCTCTCCTACGATAGCGGACAACAAACTCGTCTACACAAATTAACACTGGACGGTGGACAAGCTTTTTGGGCAAAACGCACCTTTCCGCACCCAACGCGACCCAAAACACCAACCAACTCGCCCTTGCGAATCGCCAAATCAATATGCTGCAGCGTTGGCTCGAGTAAACTCTGGGACCACTTGAAGTCGCCATTTTGGATTTCCAAAACCTGAGCCGGCCGTGAGCATGCCACGTTATCGGACGAAACAAGACACATACGGTGTCACCCTCTGCAACCTCACCCTCATCCACACTCCTGGCGTCCGGCTGCAACTCGTCCGACAACAAAAACTTGCGAATACGCGTAACTGCAACAGATGCTTCGACGAGTTGGCTCGTGATGTTTGCAAACTGTCCAGCCCTGTCAGTTTAACCATCGAGTAAATGTCGAGTAAGACGTACCATGGCTAGAGGAAACTGCAACAGGTTAAAGAGCGAGATACACGGGAAGATCACATCGGGTGTCAGAGGTTTCGACCCGGTGTACGCAGCAGTGGCAAACGAGCCAAACGCGACGAGGAGCGGGATACCAGTCCAGAGTGTCGTGCTGACAGCCTGCAGCCGCCTTGGGTCAATTAACCAGGTTTTAACCGCAAACCGGGACCTACAGTCGTGACACCAATCTTTCTCAACATCTTCAGTTCTTGTTCGTTCCTTACAGTCAACACTTTCCGAATAAACGAGTCCTCCCAGGCGTAGAGTTTGATGCTGCACCATTGCACATAAGATCAACCACACGAGATCAAGCAATGAAAGCGCACCTCTTGATGTTGTTCAAAAGCTCAGACATCAGCCTCGTGCGCTTGTCTGAACATCATGGCGTCAGCCAAAAAAAGCGGGATAAAAAGGGGAAGTGGATCGACAGGGGGCGTCCCTGACCCAGCGGAACGGAGCAGGGTCCAGGCACGTTGGCCAATTATACCCAGCCACGGCAAATTTCGAAATGAGAATGACGTACCCCTGTTCTTCATCTGCTCGCCCTGCATCCCTTTCAAGACGCGGGCGATGAACGCGTTGAGCGGGAGAGAGACGACCATGATTGCCACGCCGACAAAGGCGGGCCACCCGAGGAGGTTGTAGAGCGATACAAAGGCAAGCACAATCTACAGGAGCGTGAGACGAAATCGAGAGAGAAAGATGAAAACAAACCTGCAACGGCCCGCTGAACGCAATTAGCCCATACGTGCACAAATCTTGGAGTCGGGACGCATCGACGCTCATTAAGTTGACTATATCGCCACGCGAACCCTATCCGATCGAAGGTCGCCAAGAATAAATAGACCAACGCAAAGCATGTGATTGGGAACGCGTACCTGCGAATCGGCAGCCTGAACCAACGCCTTGTTGTAAATCGCCGTGACTAGCCCGGCGCGCACCCTCATCCCGGTCACAAAGCAAATTTGGAAGTACTACAACCACCCAACTCGTTAGCCCACTTCCCCAAAAAGAGCAAGACACGCACCTGATGCAACATTGCAGTCTGCACGACACTCAACAAAAACATCGCACCCGCGATTGCCCACCCAACAAACGCACTCTTGCCCCACGCTTGATCCCCACTCTGATACGCGGCAATAAACGCCAACAAGAACCGCAGCAGCTGCGGCTCTGCAAACGCCAACACGTCTCGGACTGTCTTGATCAACGCTGCGATGGCGTATTCAGCACCATAGGACCTGAACAAAGCGCCCCAGAGAGATGGATTTTTGGAGCCGAGTTGCTGGTTCCAGTGAGAGGAAAGTGTCTCAGAGAGAGCGTGGGCCGTGTCACCAGGAGAGAGGGCGGACATGTCGCGCTCGGTGATATATCGAGAGTACCCGAGCTTCATGAGGGGGGTCATCCAACCGAACCTAGACCAACATCAAATACCGCCACCAGAAAATTCAAAAGGACATACGTGAGCCGACTATACACATTCGCCCGTTCATACGGCAACTCCTTCTCCTCGGGCTCCGCATCCAGGTCCTCTTTCGTCCGGTCCGGGCAAAAACACTCAAACACCCACGACGCGAACCCCGCTCCGACCAACGCACAGTCCAACGCGAACCGCACATTGTACGTATGCCCGATGAGAACCTGCGTGCGTAGTGCAATAGCTTGTTCGAGGAGGTAGATGGGCCACAGTGTGAGAAGCAAAGTCGAAGAACGCCGCGTCCGGGTGTGGTTGAGGTACGTAAGAAACCCGACCAAAATGGAAGCCACGAGTGCGACAGCTGAACTGATAACCGGTGCACTCGAGACCCTGTTTTCACCACGTTGCACCAAGCTTATGACAAGCGAAGCGCAAGATAAAGCCACGAGGGGCGCAACGCCAATCGCCTAACAAGCACCCATGACTTCACAAAATGAAATCGGGATCACTCGAGCCACTCACCAGTTTCGCACTCAACAACCTCTTGCCATCCTCTCCCTCGGCCCTCTTTTCTCTCTTTGCGAGTTGAACACATCGTACGGCCGCAAAAACAGCAAAAACGACGAGCACACCCGACTGGACGGTGTGCTCAAAGCATGGGGTCAGGTCAAGTTCGCGAAGACGAGATACGGGACCGAGACCCTCTGGATCGGAGCAGTATTCCGCGTATGGACGCGATGGGGGCGCGAAGACGAGTTGCGCCATGGTCTGTGGGGATGGCGTGCCCCGTTGACAGCTCTTATAAAGACTCCAACCGCTCAGTCAGCACAAAGTGTCCACGTCACGTGGATAGCTGACAATGGCCGGCTTCCCCGGCGGGCGCTTAGCCCACCCCGCTTCTGCGTTATATTCTCCACGCTGCTGACTGAGCTACCAAGTCAGCACTGTCGCGCACAAAACCGATATTGCCACAATGAAAGGAGAATCGGCCAATGGAAGAACCTGGAAATGGAGAAATGAGGCGACAGTACTTATAAAGGCACATGGAGTGGCGCACAAGCGCCCCACGCGATGCGATGTGGGAACCTCCGGCCGGGAGCACGTATCGACCTGGATTTGCTTGTTTGATATTAGCCTCGAACCTATTCCTTCCCACGAATCCGAATTCAAAACTCCATCTTTGACCCATTTGAACTTGATATTGAACGATCACACACCGCCTTGGCGCGCCACGTGCTTGCGGTACGACTAGCGGGAAACTACAGCCACAAAGGGCACCCGGCTAGATTCAAATTAGGCAAGACTGTATCTGCAGCCAATACATATTTTTACTCCCCCAAAAGTGAACCTGAGCTATGAATATAAACCAGACAGTCGGACCATACTTCTGCTCGACATGTGCGCGTATATATGCGTCGCAATATATATACCGGGATGTGGGTACATGTGTGGAGGTTACATGCTCTCGAGACAGAGTTCGCGTTTGATTGGGGTGAACGAAGCGTGGGGCGGGATCGCAACGGCTCGGCGTGGCACTGAAACGAGATGAGCGCGGTGCGCTCGGGAGTGGCCGCAGTGGAGCGCGCAAGAGGGCGGGCAGTGGGACAAAACAGGGAGAGGGCACGCGGGCCCGCCTGAGCGGCGTGTAGTACGCGTGGTGGGTCTGTGAAGAGGCAAGGGGTTGTATGGTGGATGCCGAACGCCCATGCCGGCTGAGTATCGGTGGTGCGTCTTCCACAGGCTGCGTTCCACCCTCGCACACCACCCTCGCACCCTTGTTATTGGGCAAAGATCTGTGGGAGAGAGAAGTGGACAAATTGTACACTCGGATCGTGGGTCCAGAGTTGACGAGATTAATTAGTCTGCCAGTAACGAAATCTACTATCTCCTAGCGATCAATTGCCGGGTAGAACCCGGAACTGAGTGCCCAAATTGCCAATTGGCACTAGCTCTTTTTTGTCTAACCTGGGTACCTGAGGCTCACTTCCAAGCGCGATCTACAGTGGAGATTCAAACATCAGAGAAACACGTCACAGTCCACTAGAAGATGTTTGCGCCGTTCACCAATTCGTGTCAGCCACTTTCCAACTATCCCTCGAACAACCAATTGTTGAACAGCCTCACCCTACAACTGTGAGGAGTAATCCCTGAAACGTCTAGCGACCTGCAGCGCTTTCTGGTCCAAGTCAGACTAACACTCGAACGGCGATAGCCTTATCCTGGGACAAGGACAAAGGCAACTACCGCCGGCTGGAATTTAGGCAATATGATCGAGCAAACTCCGCTTGCAACGCGGGATTTGTGGCTACGGCGTGTCGATGAACTGGAGACATGCATGGCTACTGCGCGGAACCTGTGCAGCTGGGCCAGCATGAGGCAACACCGTACTTATACGCTGGAGACTAGCATACATGTTATAAACACCCCCATTCAGCAGGCAGCCATCTCCAGCTTCGACCATATTTTCACTTCTGCGGGCAGACCAAGTTCTTCCTCCACTATTCAGCCCCACCACCTAACATGGGCGTCCGCACTCTGTCAATCGCTACACCAGCCTCCGTACCATTCCCGCTTGAGCCGGAGCCAGCTTCGGCTCCCATGCAGCAGTCGTCGCCATCGTGGTTCCCGGCATTCGTTCCGTACCCGCGGAGAACTCTCCAGCTTGGTTCCCAGTGGCTTCTATCCCTTGTGCGTACCCGAAGGGTGCCGCAACCTAATATCGAGGAGGCTACTCCCGCCCCGTTGGCCCGAGTTGGGCGAGACACGAACGCTGCCCCGCTTCTGGGGTCCTTACATGGAATTCCTGGAGAGTAAATATTCTCTCAAAGCACAAGTAAGTGCTGTCCACGGAGTGTCCCAATCCGATTCCTAATTTATGTTTCAGGTTCTCGACCATTGCGTACTTCAGAGATGTGAACTCCGTTATATGCTCGGCTGTCACTACCCTCATCTTGACTTTTACACTCCAATACGCTATATTCACGACGTGGAATGACCGATCACCAGTGTGTTCAATGTAGCATCCATAGTGTCGCAGAAAGACAGCATAGAACCCCCGAAATATAGAATATAGAATAATGTTGATGCGTGATGGAAAGGGATGCAGCTTCGGGAAGTCACGTAGCGGTGGGCGCATACAACGGCTTAGAGTTGACCACAAACTGTAAGAGGAATACGCACGCGCTCCGGTAACACTCAACGCCGGTCGCATGACTCCTCCTTCCAACACTCGGCGCTTCCACAAATAATACGTAGATACACGAACACGCATTCTATGAAGCTGTGTACAAACTCTGATGGATACCGGAACAACCAGGAATTACATGATTTGCAAAAGTACTCGCCAAGCGCCGAGAAAATTGCCATTTATTGGTTCATTGGATCAACAGGAGGAGTCGCATCTCGACCATTGCTCGTTTAATTCTCATAGTATGCCGCTCAAAATACTCGCAGAGCCTGTGTGAACAGAATGGTACCGGCCACACACGCGTAGGTTGTGCCGGTAAATAATTGCCTTTCTAGTAGAGTTTACCCTCCGGCGGAGTCTCTCCGCTGTGAATACTCAACTCAATTGTCTCCACACAGGTGCAGGACTGCAGGAAGGGGCATTAGTATACTGCAAAATGATTTTTATGTAACAAAAACTGGAGTTTACCAGGACATTATGCCCGCTCTGGAGGAGGGATGAACGAGAGTCAGCATGCTTGGTAAAATCACTCATAATCGCTATAAACATGCCAGACTCCAAAATAATGCCACGGCGAAGCACCATAATTGAGTCGTACTATCACCTACATCGTCAGCACACCCTCGGCATCAAAATGAAGAAACTTGCTCATCTGGTCCTGACATGCCGCGCTATTCGTGACATGTGACCGTGCCTTTCTGTCACTGTTGGGCCGGTCGGACTCCGGAGATCCAATCACGTGACCGGCATTGACGTCCTGGAGTCAAGGCCGCATTTATACATACCCAGCAGCCCCATTTGGCGTCCGGTATCCTCTGGATACTGCCTCCTATTTCGCCTCGTTATATCTTATTGTTTACTCTCTTCTCTCTGCACTCTACACGTGTTTAACTACGCGCTCCCCGTCAATACTTAAATATCGACATCCACGGGAAGGGACTAAATGCGCGGTCAAAATTGCAACGCGCACGCAGGAGCCTGGGGAGGCAGCGTTTGCGTGCTCAAGTATGCGTAAGTTGCGCCGCACCCGGTTGATAGAATGGAATCAACTTCTACTCGGTCCCCCACCCTCAGTTGCTATCTAATTACTAGATATTAGATATTTATACATTGCTGTGAGCGGATCCTACATGCTCGTTGGGAATCTGGCTGCGCGTTTAGACCATCGTCGTGGATTCAACATTTAGAACTGAAATCCAACTACTTACGTGAGCCGCAACCTTCGTCGGTGTTTAGCTATTCAATCGTATTCAATCGTAAACTCTCTAATAACTTGATCGAAAAGATGCCAAGCGACGTGGGCGTCGACAGCCATGAGTGAGTCATTGAGGAGATGCAAGTCGGCGCTACAGTTCGAAAAATCGTAAGGAAATGAACGAGATCAAGGAAACAGATGCAAACAAGGAAAGCGCACCTACTGATGTTACAGTGTCCAAAAGCTCAGACACCAACTTCGTGCACTTGTCTGAAAAAATACTAATATCGCGTGTCAGGGGGAACGGATCGACAGGGTGGTCCCCAGCCCAGCGGAGCGGCTCAGGATCGAGGAAGCTGGGCAATTAAACCTAGCCACGGCGATTGTCGAAATGAAAATGACGTAGGATTGTTCTTCCTCTGCTCGTCTCGCATTTGTTTCAAGCCGCGGGTGGTCAACGTGTTGAGCGAGAGCGATATGACTAGAATTGTCACGCCGGTAAACATATCTTGGTTGGCGTACGGACCGTCGTACTAGGACCTGAGCAGGCAGCCCAGAGAGACGGGTTTCCGAATTGAAGAAGTTGCTGGTTCCAGTGGGACGAAAGTGTTTCAAAGAGAGTGAGCCGTGTCTCCAGGAGAGGGAGAAGACACGTCGCGCTCTGGTGACGTATCGAGAATATTCGAGCTTCATAAGGGGCGTCACCCAACCGAACCTGGACCGGATCATCAAATACCGCCACCAGGAATCAAGAGGACGTACGTGAGCCGACCATACACATTCGCTCGTTCATACGGCAGCTCTTCCTCCTCGGGCTCCGTATCTGGGTCCTCTTCCGTCCGACCTGTGCAAAAGCACTCGAACACCCAGGAGGCAAACACTGCTCCGACCAACGTACGTCCAACGCGAACCGCACATTGTACATAAGCCCGATGAGAACCTGCATGCGTAGTGCAATAGGTTGTTCGAGGAGGTGCATCGGCCATAGTGTGGGAAGCAAAGTCGAAGAACGCCGCGTCCGTCCGGGTGTGGTTGAGGTACGTAAGAAAACCGACCAAAATGGAAGCCACGAGTGCAACAGCCACACTAGTAACCGGTGCACTCGCGACCCTGGTTTCACCACGTTGCACCAAGCTTATGGCGAGCGAAGCGCAAGGTAAAGCCACGAGGGGCGCAACGCCAATCGCCTAACAAGTGTTGGTGAGTTCACAAAATGAAATCGGGATCATTCAAGACACTCACAAGTTAAACCTCTTCCCATCCTTTCCCTCGGCTCTCGTTTCTCTCTTGGTGAGTTGAACGCACCGTACGGCTGCCAAAAAAAAAAAAAAACGCAAAAATGACTAGCACACCGACTGGACGGTGTATTCAAGGCAGGGGGTAGGATCGAGCTCGTTCACGTGAGTGGATAGAAATGTCCGGCTTGCTCGACGGGCGCTAATTGGCTGCTACTTAACAAGAAACTGGCCGGTGGGGTAGCAGGGTCGTGCAACACAGTATTTATGCGCCTTATTTTTAAGTCGGGAAATGGTTTTAGATACATATGGCGCGAAGCATACCTCACACCTGCTGGTGCGGTGGCTAACTCTGCCCAATCGTCCGGGACTCAGGAGTGCTCGTGAGCGCCAGGGCTCTTGTGAGCATTCCCGAGTCCCGGACGATTTGGCAGAGAAATTAGCCCCTCGCTTGGCGCATGTGGTTGAAGGCATGGGACGCCACCAGAGGGGAGGAGCAATTGGGAGGGGGTTCCGATAACGGGGGGTGACGGTATTTATGCATGCACCAGGCGCTAATCGAATGTTTCATCCACAATGCACAAGTAAATCGATGGGCAGAAGCAGCCAAAAAGCCTATCAAACTCAAATTTATCATATTCGCAGGGGCGTGACCAGATATGGCAAGACGCGAGTGTGTTTCATCTCCAGAACTAACTCCAGCCACACTGTTTATTAAAGTTTCTTTTGTCAAGCCAGTGGGGCTGCCCGTAAATGCACACCACATACGATAAGGTTAGGAAGTGAGGTTCGGCAGCCTTGCGCTACTCGTCGCGGCTCTTTGATCTTTCGCCTCCCCATCTCCCCACGGGCGAGTGTATGTCCCAAGGCCTGGCGCTCCGAGCTATCTTAGCGCCCCAGAATACCCGATGCGCCACGGTTATCGCACGAGGAACCCTCTCTCCTCGGCCAGGCTTCGCCGCTTCTCTAGCGGTTGATGAGATCTACCGTGCAGCTATGTGTTACCGTCGCTCAATTGTGTTGCGGTAAATGGACTTATTTCCCTCTGCCCTCTATGGCAGGCACCAGCCCCCTCTCCCTATCCAGAAAGCTAGTAAGAAGATTGGCGCCTGGTCTAGAGGTAAGGTGTGCCTTGTATGACCGTGATGCAAGCCCCAAGCGTCCATCCCTCGCTGACTGCGGGTAGCATGCATTGCTGCGGTCTCCTCGTTTGACACCCACCGGGCCCAGTAGACCTTTTTGGTTTCCATGATCTCGGCTTAAGCTGCACCCTAAACCAGGACGCATATTGCCGATCCGGACAAAGGCCCAGCCTCTCACGAGACACCACGACAGTGCCGCGTACCATAGTGGGCGGTGAGAACAATAGCAAGGGAGGGGTGAAGGGCGCTTGGGTGGAACGCCACTGGGTGAGGCACAACACGTTCCCCCGAGATCAAATACGGCATGGCCGGGTTGACAATATCTGGGGCAGCCACAGTAGTCACACCAGGCCGCGGTTGAACTTACAGTTTCGAAAGCACCACTGGATGAATTGATTCGGGCGTGCAGCGAACGCCACCCCAGCTATAGTGAAAAGATGTTTGATCCAACTTGCCGCTGGACATACTTTATGTACTGTAGCGCTGGGCGCAGCGGGGCTGGCTGCGCGTCTGGTGGCTCGGTTTGGAAATCCGGGCGGGAAGCGAGGTGCATAGCGATCCCGCTGAAACGCAGTTTCAGCGGCCGTTGAGGTGGAGTCACCAAGTCGATCGCTTGCTTGCCCGAGTGGCGAGGGGGGTCGCCAATTGGTGCCGTTTCACCAAGCTAGGCTCGATATAGGAGGTAGAACTCCACTTCTAACCATGATTTTCAGCACAGGCCCTACGGCTGGAGTGATGCATTGCAGATCCGTGTGAAGCCGGTTACGCCCTTCGGCGAGCTGTTTGATCCGTTTTCGCCTCTCTAACAACCCAATAAGGGACTTCCCACCCGGCTGTGCGAGTGCTCCAGTGAAGTTTCGGGGGACCGTAGCGCTCCCAGCCACAAGATGTTAGTCAAATGACGCTGTAATACTACCTTGGTCAGTTTGGTAAGAGCCCGTGGCGTATCGATTGAATTGAATAGATGATCAGAGGTAAAGGGGAAATTGCATGGAATACAGGCGTGCTTGGCCCCAGCGTTTATTCAGTCTAGTAGTGTGCACATATAAACGTCTCAACCTACCAGGTAGGATCCCTATCCTCAGCCTCGACCATATTCGCCGCCCCGCCGGTAAATTTTCATCCAAAGCTCTCTTGAAGTGTCTCCTTCGCACCATCCAGTTTCACGCTATCCACCATGGGCATCCGCACTCTGCCGATTTGCACACCTACCGTCTTATCCCTGGCTCAGGCTGAGCCAGCCCCAGTTCTCATTCAGCCACCGTCGTCGCCGTGGTTCCCACCATTCCTTTCGTGGTCGCGGGGGTTGATCCAATTTGGCCACCAGTGGCTCATGTTTACCCTGTATGCGCAACATCCATCCCAATTCGATATGGAGGAAGCTATTCCCGCTCCCTTGACTCCAATAGGGCCTGATGAGGGCGCCAGCCCGCTTCTCAGATCCTTACACGGGATCCTTGGAGAGTAAATGGTATTACAAAGATCCAAGCAGCCGATATGTAGGGGGTGTCTCAACTTATGAGCTGAATTTTGTCTCACATCTACGACTACCGTCATGGACCGGGAAATAGGCCACTTTTCGTCCGTTTGTTGCTATATGCGCCGTAAGCTACCATTTGCTTAGATAATTGACTTTCGTATATCTTGTGACCCACCCGTCCACCATGTAAATTTTCGTGGCTAAGAAGTCAGTATGTCTTGAGCAAGAGCAGTTGCAAAGAGATGTGGGAAATCAGGCAAATATCGGGAGGCGGACCACGTGACTTTACCTCGTGCCCACCAATCTGCCTCCGCCTCACTCTCAAGCTTGAGTAGTCATGTCTGAATTCAAATGGTATAGCGTCGCTGTATGGTACTCTAGCATCTCAAATCTAAATATTTTGTATGGGTAACAGGAAATGTGGCAAGCTTGGGGGCTGGGCACGAGGTAAAGTCACGTGGTCCGCCTCCCGATATTTGCCTGATTTCCCACATCTCTTTGCAACTGCTCTTGCTCAAGACATACTGACTTCTTAGCCACGAAAATTTACATGGTGGACAGGTGGGTCACAAGATATACGAAAGTCAATTATCTAAGCAAATGGTAGCTTACGGCGCATATAGCAACAAACGGACGAAAAGTGGCCTATTTCCCGGTCCATGACGGTATTAGATAGTTGCGCATTACCGTCGCGGGTTCTGGATATTCGTTGCGAATCTGGCAGCACGTTTAGACTGTGGTCGTAGACTCGATATTTAGAACCGAAATACGGCTACAACCTTCGTAGGTATTTAGCCATTCGACTGTACACGCACCAATAACTTGATTCAAACCGGCCCAGCCGCGAATGGGTCATCGGGGAGATACAAGTCGGCGCAGTAGTCTGAAACATCGTAAGGGAATGAACGGGGTCAATGAAGGAGGAGCGTACCGAGCGTAGATGGTCCGAGCAACGAAATCCAAGCGTATTGTCCACCACTGAGCGTAATTCCTTTTTATCCAACTTCTATGAAATCACCGCCCGAGAAGAGGACAAGGTCTGGTTGGGGTGCACGGGTTCCTCTGTCGGGCTCGTCCCCACAGTATTCGCAATATAAACAAGAAACATACCGCCCAAAACAACATGATAAAACTCTTTATCATACCAAAGCGAAAATAAAATATTCTCCCGAATCGTAGCGTTCATAATCCTTCCCCTGTAGTCAATAACCAACCCCCAAACCCGGCTGAAACAGACTAACCAAGCATTCTGCGGCGCATACGCAATCTTGCCGATCACCTTAACCATCCCCTCTTCACAGATCGTCTCTCCTACGACAGCGGGCAACAAACTCGTCTACGCAGATCAATACATGATCTGGGGACAAGCTGTCGGGTAAGACACACTTTTCCGTACCAACCGTGACCCAAAAGACCAACCAACTCGCCCTTGCGGGCCGTCAAATCGATGTGTTGCAGCGTCGGCTTGAGTAAACTCTGAAACCACTTGAAGTCGCCATTTTGGGTTTCCAAAACCTGGGCCAGCCATGAGCCTGCCACGTTACTGGACGTAACGTATAGTACCGCCCTCTGCAACCTCGCCCTCATCTACACCCCTCGCATCCGGGTGCAACTCGCCCAACAACAAGAACTTGCGAGTATGTGTGACAACAACAGACACGTCGACGAGTCGACTCGTAGTGATCGCAAAATCCAGCCCTGGCAACCCAACCATCGAATAAACATCGAAGGAAACGTACCATTGCTAGAGGAAACTGCAACAGATTTAAGAGCAGGATACACGAGAAGATCACGTCGGCCATCAGAGGCTTTGACCCAGTATACGTAGCAGTGGCAAACGAGCCAAACGCGACGAGGAGTGGGACACCAGTCCAGGTCGTCGTGCTGAGTAAACGAGTCTTCTCCTGCGTAGAGTTTGATGCTGCCCCCTGTACATCGAACCAACCAGGTCAAACAAGGTAAGCGCGCCCCTTGATGGCATTCAAATGCTCAGATATCAGCCTCGTGCGTTGATCCGGGAATCATCGCGTGTCAGTCGAAAAAGCGAGGATAAAAAGGGGGAATGGATCGACAGGGTGGTCCCCGGCCCAGCGGAGCAGCCCGGGATCGAGGGGTTAACCAATGAAACCCAGCCGCGGCGAATTTCGAAATGAAAATGACTTACCTGCTCTTCGCCTGCTCGCCTCGCACCCGCTTCAAGCCGCGGGCGATTAATGTGTTGAGCAAGAGAGAGACCACCATGATTGTCACACCGGCAAAGGTGTCTTAATCAACACCGCGATGGCGTACGGACCGCCGTACTAGGGCCTGAGCAGGCAGCCCAGCGAGACGGGTTTCTGAATTGAAGAAGTTGTTGGTTCCGGTGGGCCAAAAGTGCTTCAAGGTGAGCGTGGGTCGTGTCTTCTGGAGAGATAGCCGACATGCCACGCTGTGGTATATCCAAGGTATCTGAGTTTCGTGGGGGGTGAGGATCGAGTTCGCAAATACGAGATACGGGACCGAGACCCTCTGGGTCCAAGCAGTATTCCGCGTATGGACACAGCGGGGGTACGAAGACGAGTTGCGCCATGGTCTACAGGGATGGCATGCCCCAGTTAACGGCTGTTATAAAGACTCCAACCGCTCGATCAGCAAAAGTGTCGACGTCACGTGAGCGGATGGAAATGTCTGGCTTATTCGACGGGCGCTTAGCTGCTGATTGAGCATCCGCATGAATCCAAGGGCGCGATGGTTGAGGGACCAACGGTCGAGGGAAGATCGCAGAAATGAACGAATGAGACGATAGTGCCTATGAAGGTACCTCGAAGGGCGCACAAGCGCCAATGCAGTGCCTCACCTATCCGACCGGTCACCCGAGTAATGCCCAAGTGTGCAGAAACAGTTGAGAGACCCACCAATTCTAAGTCCGTGATGCATAACCGTAGCGCCTCAGCGAGAGATGAAACCAGTTCACTTCATTCGTAGAACTGACTACGTAGCAACGCGCAATACTACACGCTGCAGAACACAGGAACACACGTCGCCGTAGATCGCTTGTTTGACATTGGCTTTGAGCCTATTTCTTGCTGCGAAAGCCTACTTCAAAGTTCAACCATCTTATCGCCAATTTAAACCGAACATTAATCCATCACGCTACCTTAGCACGCCACGTGCTGTGGGGAACAATAGGCAAAAGAGCGCTCGAAGCAGACGCCACATAGCAGGAGCAGGCGCCAGGATCAAATTGGAGAAGGCCGGATCTACAAGCAATAGACACTCCTGCTCGTTCAGGAAGTGAGTCCAACCCGTCGGGTAACCAGACCCTCCCTATCGAGCAAAGAACAGGTCAAGGGTAGAATTATGCGCTCTGATAGTTGGCCCAAAGTTAGCAGATGGGCTGATTCGTAGATTGATGAAGTCCATGATCTGACGACAATCAATGGTAATCAACCTGGCACAACTTTCGAACCGAGAGAGCCCAAATTGCCAATCGGTTTTGTTTCCCCGAATCAGCTCACTTCCAACCATGATCTACAGCAGCGGTTTAAGCCTATAGGTAGAACACGTCACAGCTCACTAGGAGACGCTTGCGCTCTTCGATATATTCATCTCATATCCCCCATTCCATTGGCAACCAGTCATTGAGTAGCCTACCCCACAAATGTGAGGGATAACGCCTGAAACTTGGGTAATCCCCAGCGTTTTCTAGCCCTGTTGAGGTAATGTGCCAACGGTGGTGCCATTCTCTGGAACTGTGAGGCAAATACCTTTACACCCAGCCGAAAGGCAGGCGCTGCGGTCAGGGCCAATTGTGCCATCGCGTTTTGGAAGGTCGGATTTGCGACTGTGGCGTGCCGATGAATTGAAGACATTCCCGCAACAATAGGCTATTGCGCGCAACAGAGGTAGGTGAGCTGTCCTGCGCCCATGAGGTACTTCGCACACTGTAGACCAGAGTGCATATATAAACATCCTCACTTACCAGGAGGCATCCCCAACCTCGATCGTAGTTTCAGCTCTGCGGGCTGGGTTCTTGAGGCTCCTGCCCCACCGTTCAGCCCCACTCCGTTCGCTATGGGCATTCGCACCCTACCCATTATCACACCTGCCTTGGTGCCATTCCCACTTCAGGCTGCGCTCGCCCCAGTTCACACGCAGCAGCCGTTGTCCTTGCTCCAGACATTCGTTTCACTCCCACAGGGAGCTCTCCGTTTCAGCTACCAGTGGCTTATACCCTTCATATATGCCCGGGGGGCACCTCAATCGGACAGAGAAGAAGCTGCTCCTGCACCTTTGGCTCAAATAGGACGGGATGACAACCCTAACCCGCTTCTGGGATCGTTACATGGAATTCTCAGAGAGTAGATGTTCTCACAGAGCACAAGTAAGTGCCCACTATGGAGGTCCCAATTTAATTACTGATTTATGTCCCAGATTCTCGACTATGGTGTACTCTTTAGATGTGAAATCCTTCATATAGCAGACTGTTGCACCCTCCGCCTAGCTTCTGCGCTCTGATACACCATATCCACGGTGTATGGGTGTTGATCACAAGTCTGTACTCGTGGTTGGATCCTTAATCCCCTGACACGACGGCATAGAACTTACGAACTACATGATATGTAATATTTATGCGTGCAAGCTCAGTGTACTTCGTGTTGAGAGGAAGCTAGGACATTTCACTGTGCTCCGCCCAAAGAAGGCACGACTGGTGCCAGTAAGTCACGTGTTGGGTGCTTGCTTTGGAGCTGACCAAGACCTCCACCTTGTCTTGTGGTGCGAACAGTCCAGGGGTGCTTCAGAATACAACTTCCGTTCAACACAGCGAGTGATAATAAATAGTACATAAATAAATTAAACCCCAGCACGATGGAAGCTATGTACATACAATTAATGATGCATGATCCAAACCAAACTCGGTGAGGCATGAGAAATGTATAATAGAAAAGGCCATGAGAATGTGTAGTGGCCTGAAAACAAGGAAGCAATACAACACGGAAGCCGTGGTAGATGAGTGGGTATCTAATTTGGTGGGGCTGGGCTGGGGAAAATAGATAGGACGCTTTGAATAACAAATATCTTAGCCGCACATAAGGGTTGTGCTTCTTCGCTACACAAAAAGGAGATGAGCACTGCAATATTCATTAACGGAACATGTCAACTCACCAACCTATCAGAATCGAAGCATCAGGACGACTCGCTATGTAGCTGGCCGGTGCTGTACAGCCAAACCATCGATGCGATCAGGCGGTTCCGGTTGTGGGCCATCCGCATGGGCGCGTGATCCGTCAACAGATTCAAAGGTTTGAGCCCGCCCAAGTGTGAATCCGAAAACAAGGATAACGAGCATGAGGAATTGGCATATATAAATGATGGTAACCGACAAGCCCGGGAGTGGGTGACTGTGGGAGCGTGCCGGTCCGACCAAAGGTTTAGACGGAGCAATCGCGACAGTACGGCAGCCCATCGTGCGCGATGTGGTTAAAGATATTGCTCAAGGGGGCGGGCGGGGCTACAAACCCTCAGCAAGTCGCTTAAATACCAGGAGTTTGGGGTAGGGTGCGGTTGTATGTGCTAGTGGCATTGATACTGCCGAGTTGCCGGACTTGTGCTTCATAATCGAGGCTTAAGAAGTTTAGGGGATTGGCTGCCTCGTGTCTCTGTCTGGGCTTCTTGCAGGTGCTGTTCTCCGCGGCGGCGTAGTTTCACCGGGCATTCGATCGGCCAGCTGGCGCTGGCCGGCTTACGACGAAGCGATTTTAGCGCACTTTACGGTATGAACCATGGGAAAACCGCCTAGAGATGAGGCGGGCCGCAGGTGCCGCAGCTGTTCCCAGACACTGGTTTTCGGCCCAGTACGAATCCGGGATGAATCAGATCGACAGCGTATATCTGTTTGGATCTGTTACCCGTTCTGGGAACACTAACCCAGAAGAACAGCTCGCGAATGGTTTAGCAAACTCATTCTCCGGGACGTCGGGCCAGCAGGGTAGATGAGCAAGGCATGGATTACGCGAGGGTGATGATTGTGTGCACCACTGTAGTCCCGTTTTCAGGTGTTCAGTCACACCAAGCACTCCTATAGACCTATTGTACACATATGCTCGAAGTCAGGGCAGTGCTTACTTCGTGTCCGATATTGGCATGTCGCCCGGGAGTAGCTGGGGAAATGGTCCTGTATATTACGACAGTGCGATTACTCACCCGAGACGGCTCCAGCCATCAGACGGGTGGCTGTAACTAACTGAAACGTAAGTTACCTCCCAAGGTTCTCGCACGCTAACATACACGTTGAGCGAATGTATCGCTCATCCCTGAAGCCAACCACCAGCCAGATTCTAATCAGGAAGTAAGTTATTTTGGTGGCGTTAAACCTCAGGGCACGAAGTAAAAACGTGTTTTTGGATCAATGTGGATCCATAGGATAGCGCTTGGCGCTCACGGCCTTGATTGAAACGGGAGTCCAGAAAATCACTAGATTGCCATATCCGGCAGTGGGTCAGAAAAAATCGCGCAGCCTTGGCACGCTACAACAAGTGGCAGTGTGGAACAATAGGCGAAAAGAGCGCCCGGATCAAATATGGCAAGGTAGGACCGAATCTGCAACCAATCGGCACTTGTGCTCCCCAAAAGTGAATCTGTGCTGTTATTAAGCGGGAAACCGCGGGGAAAGAGTCCGGGATAAATCATACACTCAGATCACTGGCTCACAATTGACGAGATCAACCAATCCTAAGAATAATGACGCCTACGATCTGACCACAATCAATTGTGATCGGCCTGGTGTAACAAGCGGTAGAACCGAGAGCCCGAATTGGCAACCAGTGCTCATCCACTGAGCTGGCTCTTTTTCGCCCCACCGGGTATCCGAGGCTCACTTTCAAGGGTGATCTAAAGTAGCGGTTCAAAAATAGAAAGAACACGTCGCGGCTCACTACAAGATGCTTACGCTCTTCACCACTTCGTGTCGGCCCACTTTCCGGCCATGCCTCTAGCGACCAACCATTGGACAGCCTTCACCCACAAAGTGTGAAGTGTAACACCCGAAACGTTAGGCGACCTGCAGCGCTTTCTGGCCTCCCTCCGGAACAATGGCGAAGGCATCTACCGCCGGCCGAAATGTTGGCACTGCGAGTCGACCAGGCAAGTTGTGTTTGGTAACACGGGATGTGCGAGCATGGCGTGTCAACGAACTGCGCTTTTGTGTGGAACCAGAGCAAAAGGGTCGTCACGCGGCAGTGGCATATCATGAGCTGCAGGACAGCATGCATATATAAGCACCTCTATTTACCAAGTCCAGTCGTCCCCAGCCTTGATCGTACATTCAGCTCTTCGGGCAGAGTTACCCAGGCTCCTACTTCACCGTTCAGTCCCATCATCTTCCATGGGGATCCGCACTCTGCCCACCGCCACGCTTTCCATAGTTCCATTCCAA
The DNA here is from genome assembly GCA_019616945.1 of Ceratobasidium sp. 414. Lineage (NCBI taxonomy): Eukaryota > Fungi > Basidiomycota > Agaricomycetes > Cantharellales > Ceratobasidiaceae > Ceratobasidium > Ceratobasidium sp. 414. The sequence goes on from WSTK01000227.1 coordinate 39,815, forward strand.
GTTCAAGCGGAGCCCGCTCCAGTTCCCATGCAGCCTGCGTCGACCATATCTTGGCTCCCGGCACCTGTTTCGCTGCTGCAGGAAACTGCCCGGCTTGGCTACCAGTGGCTTCTATCCCTCATGTATGAGCACAGGGCACCCCAACCCAATATCGAGGGGGTTGCACCCGCTCCGTTAGCGCAAATGGGGCGAGAAGAGAACGTTGGCCCGCTTTTGGGATCCTTACATGGAATCCTTAGAGAGTAAAAGTTCTCACAAGTAAGCGCCGCCCCTGGGTTGAATCAATTCGACCACTGACGTATGTTTCAGACTCTCGACTATCGTGTGCTCCACAGATGTGAATCCCCTTACCTGCCGAGCTGCTGCTACCCTCTATCTTGACTTCCGCTCTCCAGCACGATATTCTCGATGTATAATGATTGATTACGACTCTGCATCAGCAATATCATCCATAATTTCGCGGAAAGACAGCATAGAACTCGGAATATTGAACGTGGAATATTGATCCGCGAGATCTTCAGGAGCCGCGTGCTAACAGGCGCATACAGAGGCTTCCAGTTGACCATAACTTCAGCTCAGTGATAGGAGGAATAGGCGTGCTCCGCTCGAGGCTTCTCGTATGACTCTTCCCCTTGACGCTTAGCGCTTCGACAAATAATGCGTAGATAAATTAAACACAAATCCTGTGCAGCAGTGTACAAACTCCGATGAATACAGGAACATTCGAGATTAGGATGTATGGGAAGGGGGGCCGTTAAGATCATAGTAACTGAAGTACAAGTATGCGATGCAGTCCGGCAACCATGACAGATGAACGGATATCTAAGTTAACTTGACAGAATTATTTGAGAAGACATAAACAGTGCACGTTCCATACAATGAAGTCCTCGAAAAAACATTTTGAACGGCATCATGTTTTGGGCGTGTAACACTAATGTGTATGCTACATTATCAAAATGCAAATGATCAACGCGACATCCACTAGACAGAATTGGGAGCTCAGGCGGAACACCAGGACTTGCACCTAGTTTGCCCACTCGGCTGCGCCCCTAGCAGGTGGTTCTGTTGGAGGGTCAACTGCAGGGACACATGATGCATCCGCAGACCCACAGATTTGGGGGGTTCTAATATTGAACAGGATGTCGGTTAGGCACTCGAGATAATGGGGAATCCCCAAGGGGCGAAGCCCGACGAGGATGGTTTGTGCCAGGTTGGCCACCGACCGCGAGCGTGAAGCAGTGAGGCTCGCAGGTGGGCGGCAATCCTGAAAGTGGACTTTCAGAGGGACGGAGGGCGGGTACGAAAAAGACGAATGCGAGATAAGAAAGGATGAGCACTTTCCTATCATCTGTGCCCGTGAGCCTTAGTATGGCTTGGTCACGCTTTGCCTCCAGGCTGCTCGAGCGTAGGTGGCGTTGTACGCTGTGGGAGGAGGCGAAACGCTTGCTCCTAGGTCACGTGCTACCCCCAGCCTTTTCTGCGGCCTAGTCCCTGTCTCGCTCCTCCGCAGGCTGCGTCTCGACCCCCCTCATGGGCTACAAGCTGGGTGGCAAGGGAGCAACCACACGTGAAATCGCCCATGTTAATAGCGGTCGTCAGCTGCCGTGATGTTGATGACCTAAGGTATTCAAAAGGCACGTGAGTGAGAAATTGATCTAGAGCAACGAATGCATTGCACCCAGTCGAAAGTGCATAGATCTTCGTGTGTGTATCTTGTTCGAGGAGGGGGTGGGTGTTTCTCCGTTTGTGATTATGGGAGTTGCGCGCTGGTGCTCTTGGCCTCGCCCGATAGCATTTGATATCCTTGTCTTACGCTTCGCTCAAGAATCAGGTTTAATTTGATCGGGATAATGTGCCGTTGAGCTGCAGTCGCTACTACGCCCGCTGTTTCGGACGAATATACAACGATGTCCTCGAGGTACACTAACGTTAATGATTCTTGCGGCGGACCCGTCGAAGATTTCATTATGCGTCCTCCTATAAAGGTGCCTGCGCAATGTGATGATCTCATTGGCGCGATCCATTTATTCGGCTACGGCTGACAATTTGCAATCATCGCAACCTGCCTCATATCGCAAGCGTGTTACATGCATAACGTTGCAAATTGCTTTCCTGGAGCGAGATAAGACATCAGCATTTGCACTGGTTCGTGGATCAGACATGCAACGCCCGGGTTTTGTAATCCGCAGGATAACCGATAAAAATGCTACTTGGGGAAGACGAACGAGGTTGGTGGCATCAAACTACGTTCCGTTGGTTATCCCCGAACGCACATTATTACCGAACTAAGTCATGGTCAGTATTTCACCAACCAGTGGGCCCGGCCCTGGACGAATCGGCCAACAAGTACACGAGGTTGCGGAAAGGAAAACCAATCTGGCTGTCCCCAAATTAGATCTCGGCGGACACGCACTTTGCTCAACCAGCGTGGAAAACGCCTAGCGGATCTCGGGGTAATATTTCAACGCTCGGCTTTCGTTGCGTTTCGCGAGGTTTTCATAGCATATACCATATAAATTTGACCCTCTCTCATACAAGATTCTAGAGGAAGGCGTTGTTAGATCGGGCCCTGCCAGAGGGAAAGATCGTCACCGTCTATTACTCGAACACGTCCTTGGCTCTCATTTTTGGAAGGTGGCACTAACCTGTTGCTGTGATCTATGTAAATGCGGAGTTTTGATCTCAAGAATGCGCTTTAGGCATATCGGCCACAGTTTCCGCCAACCGCTTTGCACTTTGTTGACATTGAGGGGCTTTGAATGAGGCGTCCTACACCGTCCAGACCGTTTTCTTGGTCGGATGCATTGTTCCAATGAGGACACAGTGTCTTAACTGTCCCGCATACAACCGGTCCCCGCTCTGATTGGCACCTTTTTAAGACGACAAATGATTCAGCAGCCCTGCGATGATAGGGGCAGGAGCTCGCTCAATTTTGGATGTTGCAAAAACTCAGAACCCAAGCACGACCTATTTCAAACGGTAGGAAAATTGCCCAGTCGCTATACGGCTTTCATTCCGATGACATATTTGAACGTCGCTGCTGAACCAACGCATAATGAAGTGCTCAGATCTCACACCTAACCGGCGTCGAACAGGAGTCTCGTACGCCACCAATCCTTTCTGCTGAGAGTGTGAGTGTTCCATTGTGTCGGATTTGTTGGCATGTTATGGGTGACCCCCTGCAAAATGGACGAGCGCCATGTAATCGGAACCACCCACTACAAAATGTCCTCCCCCCGACACAGAACACCCTGCCACCGATTCAGAACCCCCTCCACCACCGCGACAATTGATATACCACTTGTTTCATCTCACACCAACTATATGGGCATACGCACTTTGTCTGTGGCTACGTCAACCTCGGATCCAACCCTGGTGCAAGTGGAAATAATTGCTGTACTCCAGGTTTGTCTGTCTCAATCGCCACACGTATCACTTGCTTATCCCTACGGCTACTCACGTATGTTAATTACACATCTCTTTGGCTATCTTTCTTTTGCACTTAGGATGACGCAGGAAACCACAACAGCCTTCGCTAGTTTCTGGGAGATAACACCCACCCCCTCATTTGAGCGCAGAAGTCAGAGATATTGAATGGTGCGGAACAATGAGGTTGGTACTTGGGCGAACCTAGCCAACATACGCTCATATCCGCCAACTGTTAGACTGGCTTTTGTCTTGTTTTGGACATGTCGAGTCAACTGTATCAAAGTGTTCTGAGACATGACAGTGAATTAACCAATCTTCTAACCTACCTCTATCGTGTATGATGAGACCAAGTCGCCCCATATCTCGGAGTCTTAGAGGTCATCAAGTCACGTGGTATTTTCCCACAAGCTGGGTGACCTGGCTAACAATATTCCCACCGCCACGTCGCCTCGGAAATAGAACTCCGGCAGTCTCTCCTTCACAGCCTATGGGCCGGACCACGTAGCCCAACAGAGCCCACCTTCCTTGCTACCACACCAACACTATCCGTCGCTCCCACCATGCTACTGGCGCTCGCTCTGACTGCGCTCTGTCTTTTCCTGGGCTTGGTGAGTCTGTCTGAGTAGCTTCTCGTTTCCCCGATCATGATGACACCGCTATCATCCTTGTTCTTCGAGTTTTGGGTTGCTTTTGCTCCGCCGAAACCAAGACGACAACCCAGCGCCTGGGCGCATGTCGCTCTTCACTGAATCGATCCCATTAGATATGCCATAACTAGTTCGTACCGCGTACTGACTAAATTCTAATATTAGATATATACGCTCTTGGTCGTACTCTCTCCTTCCATTCACCAGCCAGCGCCAGAAGCCTTTAAATACCGCTCGAACTCAGAACCAACCGTTACTCACCCGCTTCCTCCACCGAGCGCTGCTCCGGAATGTGATCTATCAGTCGTTATTCCAGCCTACAACGAGGCCGCCCGGCTGCCCCCCATGCTTACCGAAGCACTCAACCACGTCCTTGGCAATCGGCTTTGGAGAGCCGTCGAGTTTCTCATTGTTGACGATGGGAGCAAAGACGATACCTCTGGAGTCGCACTCCAATTCCCGGTTCCGGAGGATCCCAAGTCTGCGGTGAACGTGTCGATCAGGGTCGTGAGGCTGCCAAAAAACAGTGGGAAAGGGGCAGCTGTAAAGCACGGGATGTTGCACGCCCAGGGGAAGCGAATGCTCATGGCCGATGCGGATGGCGCGTCTCGGTTTTCGGATTTGGACAAACTTTGGGCAGCTATGGATGCTGGAGCGGACGTCGTCTGTGGGAGTAGGGCTCATTTGGTTGGGACTGAGGCAGTTGTCAAGGCAAGTTCGTGATCGCCATTTGTCCCCGTTTCAAAAACTCGCGTCTTTGACTAACATGTTATCGATTGCAGCGCTCACTATTGCGTAACACGCTCATGCACATCCTGCATACTCTCCTCCGCTTCCTGGGTGTCTCGCATATCCGTGATACCCAGTGTGGCTTCAAGCTTTTCACTCGCAGCGCCGCACACACTCTCTTTCAGACACTCCACATCCCACATTGGATCTTCGATGTCGAATTGCTAGTCGTGGCACTCATGTGTGGGATGAAGACCGAGGAAGTCAGCGTCGGATGGGAAGAGGTTGCTGGCAAGTACTATTCCATACTGGCGTTGCATGGTGATTAATAGTACGATAGGTTCGAAAATTAATATCATTTGGGACTCAGCGGAAATGCTCCGGGACCTCCTGGTCCTACGTGCCAATTACATTTTTGGCCGATGGAAAGTTGCCCACATCGAGGCATCCGCCGAACCCAAAGCAAAAATAGCAGCTTCCGCGGGTAAGGGTCACGTGACACCGCCACTGCAGGCCTTGGAGAGCTCAAAACTTCGCCGACGGGTGACAAGGATCGATTCGTGAATAGCTATAACCTGTATAGTAGAGATGGATTCTTGTATTGGCCATTTGTTTAATCATTTATTTGGCTTAAATACTGGATGAACGATCAAGCCCGGGACTTAACCGCGGGTGCAGCAAGATATTTTTGGAGGTCAACATGGCGATGCGCTAGAGGACTTTTCCGCAACAGTGACATGTGTCGTTCAACCGACGTTCTCGGCCCTGAGTCAAAGATACCCGGACGTAGAAGCTCAGAAGGCGAGTCCCGTTCCCTCGAACCAGGCCAACCTGGGGACATGCAGCTGTCTCTCGTCCGGGGTGCCCGTCGGCGCAGAAGTCTCTTCCGTTACACAGCTATGCCTCGCACCCCCATCACTCCTTCTTGACACGAAGCGCATACAGCCATATTAGCTGTCAAAGTTCAGACTGATCTGGTATTACGGAGGAGTTCAGCTAGCTTTCCTTGCATGGCCGCCAGGAAAAAAGAAGCTGGGTTGCAACCGATTTTGGCTGATAACTGGTTTTGGCGCCGCCGCAGCCAGTTGCAGCCAGTTGCAGGTTCCCTATGTGGGCAAAAGGTCAGTTTCAACCAGTTATGTTGCGTCTGTAGCTGAAATACATACGTCAAGAAAAAGGTAGCAACCAATTTTGGCAGATAACTGGTTTTGGCGCCGCCACA